>JACXSJ010002205.1:0-53043 GCA_014851325.1 Pentalonia nigronervosa | reverse complement strand
TGTTGCGACATTTGTTTGGACATATTTCGTTCAATATAAATAGTAAATACACTTTAGTAGAGTAATAGACACGTGGAAATACGAAGAACACAACGAATGATGTTGAAATGTTCGTTAAAGTATACGTAAGTTACCTACTGCCGATATTATCATTGGAAATTTTGTTTTCAGATATTATGAAAATAAAATTATTTTTAAACATTAATAAATGAATCGATCTAGATGTCAACATATTAATTAATGTGAGAAGGCATGTTGCACTGTGAGCTCCAGGTAAGAAAATAAAACTGGCGGAGTTTACATATACAATTACAGGTAAGAAAATAAAACTGGCGGAGTTTACATTAGACCTTTTGATTACCTTTTTATCTAACCGGTATTCTGGCGGAGTTTACAAAAGCGCAAATACTTATACCTATTTTTTAAATACAATATTTCAAACATACTTCTATAATTTCGTAATTATTAGTTATACTAAACTACTGTATGCTATTTAATTAAACTCCCGTAAATTCAAACAATATTTTATAAGTTAAATATTATTTTAATTTAGTACACTCATATCATTATTTTAATAATTAAAGTCAACTAAATTGTATTTTACTTATTTATAACACAGTTAACAAAATAATATTAGACAAAAACGTGTTTGAAATAATGTAAATAGTTTTTTTTTTTTTTTTTTTGATAAACTCGGGTGTTTGTGTAATATTAGTTCAGATAGAAAAAAAGTACTAAATTTATAAGAAACAAAAGTTTTTTTTTGAGAAACCATAATACTAATACATATAATTTGAAACATTTTTTATTTATTTATATAAAAGTATTTACAAAATTATGTTTAAAATAAATCAGATGATTTTAATTCTTTTATTAGAGCACAACTGCCCGACGACCCGGATAACAGATTCGATCAAATAAATGTATCCCTAAAACAAATTATAGGTTATTTAAATCATTTGTAATATCGTAAAAAATAACATAAATAATTAATAAAAATATTATTTAAGTCCAAAATATATTAATGAATAGAAAGATGTTTTACTAAAATATCATTACTCTTTTTTTTTTTAATATTTTGATTTCATTCAGTTATAAATGAAAAACAAATTATAAGAATTTATAACAAAAGACAAACGGATCTCAATGGCAATATCCCTCTACTTTTTTCTTTTTTATATTTTACTACAGTATTTATTTTGTCGTGGTGTTTTTTTTTATTTTATAATTATTATTTTTCTATAAGAAGACTTTAAAGAGATCCTATTATAGTTGGGATATTTGCAGATTTTTATTTTGAATGAATGAAAATATAGGCTTAATGTTAAATGTATAATATGACTTATGCATATATTATTATGTTGTATAATATTATTTTTTTTTAAACATCCATAGAAAATAATATTTTATATTATTAAAAAAAATATCTGCTATAATATATTACATTTATAATACATTCACTCCAAAATTTGATTGTTCTGCATAATATGATTGCATACATTAGAAAATTGTTTTAAGCTTTTTTGGAAATTATCCGATAAGGTATGTAATTAACAAAGTGTTATTTAATATTATTTTCAGTAATTATATTAGACTCACTCAAAAAACCAGTATCTTTTAGAGTTGAAATTTAGATTGGAGTTTTATTCTAGAACTTTTTAAATATAATAAAAAAAAATATATTTTATAATTTTTATCCTTAATAAATTTTCAATTTGTTTAGTTCTACAAAATGTGCATTTTTTGAAATTAAAAATGTAAATATGTTTAAAATAAATGCCATGCTATTTTTGAATAACGGTCTATGACAATACTTTTCTTGAAAGCTTACGTCAATCAGTGTAAAGCACTATAACAAAAATAGTTATAAATTCATGTCATAAGATATTTTTATTTTTTTTTTTTAGTTGATAGAATATTGATTAATCTAAACGAACTAAAACCCGATATTAATAGTTTGACACAAGATATGTACTATATTAGATCGTAGATAGTTAAATAGTTACTAAATTAAAATGCGTTCATTTTTATCGTTATCACCTCATCAAGATTTTAATATACTAATATTCCATGATTTGTCAGTTAAAATATAAAATATAATATTTATAAACAAAAATCTTGCAAATTATTGTTTTATGAGTGTTATTAATATAATTCATCGACCATTTTAAATTTTTAATGACAGCATATCATTTATTTTGCAACTATCTAATATACCTATAATATAAGAGGCATACCACATGTTATGAAAAATATTTTACACGTGCTATATATGTCTCTTTATTGTAATGTCATAATAATTTATTATTATCAGCAATAATTTTTATAACTACACGTGCACCGTGTAGAGAGGCTGTAGATTATAATGTATGATTTATTACGTTTGTTTTAACTAAGTATAAAAAAAAAGTTCAAAGTCTAGTTCTTACAACAAAATATATATTTTGAATAGGTGTATAATTTCATTTTCAGTTTTCAATAATTTAACTTCATGTATTGGATCCACAAGCTAACAGTCTAGATAATAAAAGTTCAATATGTTCAGTATTTTTGAATTAATCTATGAAGAATAAATTAAGATCTATGAGTATATTCTACAACCGTGTGTGGTTTTTTAGTTTTAGTTTTCAGAGTATTATTTATTTGGTAATAGGAATATTAGTTGTTTCTATTAGTAGCTTACATAAATGTTAATATAACTTTCAATAAATTTTGATAAATACGGTCAAATTATGACAACTGTTATATTGACACAATTACTTATTCAATTTTTTCGATCTTTCAAAAAATAATGTATTTAATTTACACAATACATTATTTAACAATTATTTATATAAATTTAATTTAGACGTGACATGTAAATTTAAAACTTTTTTTCTGTTATAAGGTTTAGTTGAAAATGTCTTTTTATCTTTATTATTAACAATTTGTATTACTTATACGTTATACCTATAGACACATTTAATATAAGGCTATCTTATTATATTATATTTAATACTGAAATTCATTAGGCTAACACTATGTATGAGAGTTTAAAGTTTGAGTTAAAATAATTTTTTGAAATTTATTTAAACAATATTTGTGGCTTTAGGTATTATAACTTGACAATATAATTCAACATTACTAATAAAATCATTATTATTTTATTTAACAATAAATAACGTTTAAAATTTTTAATTATTTTTCTAAGTAATTTTTAATTTTAAAATGCCCAATAAACACTTTATTATTTTGAGCCGAACTTTTGTCAGAATCGTTTATTGAAATTGATATTACTGAGTATAGCACATACCATAACTTTTTAGAGTTATAATTTAAATCAAATACTCGTAGTCTATGATATTAAGTGTTTTATTTTTAAATATATTAAAAATAAAGTTTATAGAATCAAGTGCTGCTTTAGGTATCGTTTGAAATTAAAACTTATTATATGGGATTCTGATGAGACTATTCAGATTCTATACAAACGATGTTTATATTATTATGATTTTTTTTAGTAGGTATTCGAGGTATTCATTAGTGTGCTATATAGTATCATAGCAGAAAGTCTAGTTGGCAGAACTTACAAAAGGAGGTTTATCAATGTTATTAGGAGTTTTTAAGCTTGTACAGTTTTTAATTAATTTGTTTTACTTATAGTTTATCTGCAGTTAAATACGTGTTATACACGTACACACTTATATATTGTTAGCTATTAATTTTATAGGTAAAATAATCTCAAATTAGCTGGTTTAAAACGATAAACATTAATGTTATTGTATATTATATTATAATATAATATATATATATATATATATATAATATAATATACAATTATATAGACTTTAATTATTATTGCAATCAATTTTAAACGTACTAAATATATTTTATATACTGATATGAATCTAATAAATTCGTTTAAATTTGTTTAATTAATTTTATTAAAAATTCCGATTACATTCATTGGGTTTAGTTATATTTCTTAAGACAAATGCTTCTGATTCCATTATTATTGATTTAAATATTATCATATTTATTTTTTGTTAATTTTTTTTTTTTTGAGGTGGAGGTTGAGGTTATAATATTTTTAAAGAATTTTCGTTAAATGTATAATAAGTTTATTTTTTTGCTGGTACTTGGAGGGTTAAATAGTAGAACATTTTAAGTAATTATGTAATACTAATCAGCTTAAACTAAAAAAAAAAACACCTGTTTTCGCGTAAATCTATTTTGATTTTTTGTTGTAATTGTGATAAAGAATTAACAAAAAGAAGTTGATATTTTCACAAAAAATGTTAATTATCTTATTTTTCTTTACATGTCATGATTTGGAAAATATTTCCTTTAGAACTATGTATATACAGCATAATAACTCATGAATAGTCTTTTGAATTTTGAATTATGTATTCCAGGTAATGATACTAAAAATTCTGAAAAATTCATCTTATTAAAAATGCAATATTAAAGACAGTGGTCTTCCAGTAAATAACTCCTTAGGTACAACAAATAACAATCTAATTTTTTTAAACAAATATGGCTTTTAAGTATAGTATAATTTACAATAATCAGAATTTGGATAAATGCATAAATAAAGAATAAAAATGGTTGCACGTGTTTGGTGAATTACTTTGCTGTATCTATAGTATATAAAACTATATAATAAGTATAATAATAATATATTTACCTACTACACATAATATTATATTAAATACAATAAATATTTTAATTTAGTAAATATTCAGCTACAAATAGTTTAATTTTAAATACCTATATCGTAGTATGTATTTACATAATTCTATTATAATACTTTTTTATATACTATCGATTGTATTTATTTATTGATATTTTATAACTAGTTATAGACTTTTTATTGTATAAGTGAATAGTATATAATATTACATCAACTTCAAATTAAATCAAATATCATAATATAATATAAAGCATTTTGGGCGATCAATGTTGATAAATATCTTTCAATGTGTTTAACCAATAAATTTTATTAATATTTAACTTATTTCATATACTGAAGAATGAACCCTGAAAGTGTATTTTTCAAAAATAAAGAAATAAGAAGTTTTTTCTTTTAAGTGAAACTGTGCACATATTTGGAAGTTAAAAATAAAATATTAAAAGTAAGAAGAAATGATATTTTTAAAGTACTATTTTATTTTCTTATCGAACTTTTCTTCGTATAATTTTCAAACAGTGCCAAACAAATTTGACACAAAACTAAGTATTTATTCTAAGTATTTATTGATAACAGTTGTGTAAAATGTACGTAGAGACACAGTAAATATAGTTTTCAAATTTTGTCTGTAAAATTCCGTACAGACTGAACCAACATTATCACCGATTTGTGTTATTGACAATGTTTACACTATACAATAAAAATATAAAATATTTTTATATGTGTTGTAATCAATTGTGTTTTCATCAACCTCAATGTATCTACTTATAATAGCTAGAATTTAACAAAATGTATAAAAAATGTTAATGAATTCTATGTATAAAATTTTAAACCAAGATTGAAAATTATTGGTATTTTTAATTTTGTATTAAAAAATACCTGGTATAAATATGATTTTATTATCCAGATTTATAATATTTTTAATTTTGTGTGCGCAACACGGAATCAATTGTTTTTATAATGATTTTATTTTTTAGTATAAAAAAATTGCCAAGAAGATATAGAATTAAAATATTCACAAATATTTAAATAGTTAATGTTTACAAATCACTTGATTTATGCAATAATTTATTACTGCCTTCTAATTTTATGATACCCACACGTGCGACCAACTCAATCTGTGTATATTTTTTATAGTTATTTATTATTAATAGTCTCAATTTTTTTAAATAGAACTCTTACATATATTCCAAATAAATTTCATGATATTTATTAGTCATTATTTCTGACTGCATTGATAAAATAAGAACTCTGTTATTAGATATTAATTGGGTTTTTACTTTCTTTCTTGTTATTGCATTTTTCAAACCAATTATTGTTTTAATATTTATTTATCTTCATTAAATATTGATTCATTATATTTTTATGTTTATGCACTATAATTCAATCAATTATATTGAATATGAAGGGAATAATTCTAACTCGTAGAGTAAAATACAGACTACTATAGTAGTTATAGTGTACACAGAGATTCATTGAAATTACAATTATTCATATTTCAGCTTGATACTATAATTTATCAAACACATTAGTTCAAAAATGAAAAGATGATAATAATTGTACCTATAATAAATAATAATAATATGAATTATAGAATTTTGATATTTATACTTTATTTGACACACGACCTTACAATTATGTACAAAGTTTATTTAAAAATAATTATTGCATAAAATTTAAGTAATTTAGACACTATATAGGTAAGTATAGATATAACCTTTGACCATGTTAAAATCAAAAAGTTTTATTTTTTAAGGAGACAAACTTATTACTTCATATACTACAGTATTATTTCTTAAAGTTTGGAAACACTTAGTTTAAAGGGAGGGTCATGTTAGAAAATTATGATAACACATTAAAATATGAAAGGTTATTTGATATAAAAATGTTTAATTTAATGCACACCGTATAGGTATTATAATTAAATTGCTTATTGGTCATTTTTATCTTAAACGGTCAAGTTAATAATTATTTTTTAGCTTTTGCTGTGATGTGTTATAAATTACATTTATGGTAAATTTGATTTAAAAAATTTACGTTTACAGACTTATAGTCATTCATAGTGAGTAGATCTAGGATATCATATGGCAACCAAAATTGTTATGGTCAATATATTTTTGTCTTTAAATGTTGAACAACGATCATTTTTTGAAGGTCAACACATTTTGAGTGATTGATAATAACAACAACTAGGTTTATTATAATGATAGTGAAAACGATTAATTAGGTATGTAATATTCTACTTAAATCTACTATGGAATTGTACGCAGTATTTGGTTATTATTATTTTTTAACCTCGTAGTTTTTAGTATATTATATTATGCAAAAAATATGTGGTATATAAATGTACGTATATTGTTCGAAACGATGTGGAAATTAGTAAAATACCTTAGAATATTATGTTTATAAATTATTTAAACTTCATATGTATATGCACGCACATTTTAAAGTTTTGTATAATAGTCATAGCTATAGTTATATTGTAAAATCGTTATACCTATCGAATTAGATGATTGATAACTCAAATTTGAATGTAATGTAAAATAGTAAATTCGATTATTTAGGATGTTTGATTTTGTACGCTTATGGAGACCCATTTATTAATGTGACAATATTAATTACAAAAACAAAAAAAAATGATAGATATATTTATGTTTATATTATTACATTGATCGATGGTACGCTGTTAATTAATGTTAAGTTTATTATTATTGACAAGTCAAAAATCAAATGATAGTAGTATGCGTTTAATTGAATCGATTTATGATTAAAATATTGATTTTAATAATTTTTATTGCAGAGGGCTAAATTGAAATCGTTTATAAAATTAAACGTTTACACAATTTAAGGTAATAATTAAATAGACATATTATGATCATTTGAAAAAAAAAAAATTTGTCAGTTAGGTTCAAATTATCGAAAGTCATATTTTTTACATAATTATTATATCGTTTATCTTTATAATTTATGTATTATGAGTATCAACATGTATATTAAAAAAAAAGACTTTTCACTACAGTTTATAGCTTATTATGTATAGCTTTAATTGATATAAATTTACAATTCTCTTTAGTTCTAGATTGATTGTCCTGTATAAATTATTAATAATATGACGTTTCTAATATTAGTTTCAGTTTTATTGTAAAAGCTTTTTTTATTTTTTTACAAATTATATTCTACTTGAAATCAGTTGATATTTTACTGCAAACATTTTTCTTGTTATCGGACATTTACTTTCCAATAAAATATAATATAACAGTTTACTATAATTAAATTAGTCATTAAAAACTTGATAAATTATAATCTAAATTATTAACACTTAGAAGTTCATATTTATTACGTAGCCATTTTAGTACAGTCAAATAAATAATATCAATAAAAATAATAATTATTATTTATGATAATATTCATTATGTACAAGAGATCAAATTAATAGTTAGCCTAACTGATTTTACCTATTTTCTATATGTTTGTAAATATGTATATTTTAGAACAAATATAAAAATATATAAAATTATTGTTTTATAGTTTGAAGAGTATTTTGGAGTTATAGTTTTGCTAAAGTACTTACATTTAAATTTAATTTGTATAATAAAGTTAGTGTATATATTATACATATACTGTCAATAGGTGACTGAAAAATACAAAGTTAACGAACTAACGAACTTCGTAAGTGGGCGTTGTACCGACATATTGTGTTGTCTCCGTCTTATGAACGCATAATATAGGTACAGCAAATATTAATTTTACATTCAAAAGATCCTCAAATATTTTATTTTTTTTAAATATATTATAGTAAATTTACCAACTATTAAATTTGAAAATAAATATATTAGCTCGGGCTTCACATAGAATTTTTATGACATTTCAAATTTGATATTAGTAATGATATTTTTATAATGCTCATAACTTTCTTAAAAATTAATATATAAAAAAAAAATAGGTTCTAGATATTATTCTTACCTTTAAATTTGATAAAATATTGATTTATTCTAAAATTAAAAATAACGGAGTAAAATGGATTATTCTGAACATACAATTTGCGATGTTATGCGTTAGTAAGACGAAATCATCATAACATGTTTGTACGCCGAATTCTTAACGATAGTATTTCTTTTAATATCTCAGCTATTTTTTTTTTTTTTTTTTGATCAAATTAAGTCATTTCAGTACATAATAAAAATAAATGTATAGCAACTTTTGATTAAGAGCTACAATTTGATTTTCATTTAGGTTATGTACTTTATACGTATTCATGTGTTCCCAAAAATTGTAAATTATTAAATGACTTATTAGTCATGAACTACTTAACATTACAGTAATTCTTTGTAACACCAGCCGATAAATAAGAAATTTCAAGTAAAACTTCTTCATGTGCACTTTTTATTATCTATATTTTAGTAGTTAAATTTATATTTTGTAATCAATATTTACACAACGGATTGAGGTCATGACTCGTGTGGGGTACGTATGTGGATAGCGTGGTGGCAAGAAATGTAATCTTTTGTGCGAGTGTGTATGCGTAAACCGTTGCTTAAATATTTTATCATACTTGCACGTTAGAACAACCGTTAATTAAGAATTATAACACCAAACCATATGATTAAAAATATATAAAATTATAGTAATATTATGAAGAAGGAGAATAAACTAATTTATATACATTTTTTTTTTACCAAAGTCTTACCATAGGTACCTTATTAAAGCAACTTAACTATAATGTACTTATACAACTATTTTGTCAATTTCACTGAACGTACTATACAAGAAAGCATTAGAATAGTGGATTATAATATTAAATGTTGGGCATAACGATGTCGAGTAGAGTTTGGTTAAAAATGTGCCATCTGAAATTTATTTATTTTTGTTTACGAACGTTGGTAGTTTTTATTTACACTTAATAGTAAATCCACAGAAAAAATGAGAAAATATTTTTCTTGTTTTCACATTTAGGTTTTATATTCTATCTATGAAATTGCTTAGTATGAAACATTACAAATTAATTGATGGTTTTAAAATTATAATGTCATTCGTTATAAATCATAGCTGATAAATCAGAGCTATAAATAAAATGCAAATAAAATGTTTTTATTAAGTTATGTATTTAAATTTTACTTTTATATGCTAGAAACTTTTATTACGGTGTAAATTGATATTTTAATATAATTAAATTTCACTAGACGATAAGGTTTACGATTAAGCATAAAAAAATACAAATAAATCATTACCAGTAAATCAAAATAAAACTAAATTTTTATTGCATTGAATGAGCTAATATAAATTCGATAAATATTGAATTCCTACCTATTTTGTGATTATAATACGATATGTAAACTACATAATAAGCGTTAATATAATGTCTTAGACTACATAAGATAGTAAATCATTTTGAGTAAATATCAAGTAAAGTGTATGATAAATAATATGTTAATATGATCAATGGTAATTTCACATAATTAATTTGCTTATTTATTAAGTTTAATCCAACCCATTATGAAATACGACTTAAAATATTTCTTATATTATTATTGCATACAGATTCAACGAAATAAAATATTTTAATATTTGAATGTAATATATACATTTTTTCCCGTATAATTGTTCAATATAAAATGAATGATATTATTGGGTTTATACAAACAAGTTACATAAAAACCATAATACATGTTAATAAAAAAAAAGACTATTAAATAATAAAAATTATAGTAAGTATTTGCTAATTTTAAGCTAATGGCTTCAAAATTCATCAACTAGCTTTAGTCGAAAATAATTGTTATTATAATGTAAGTTTAATATTTTTAAAACTGTTTATTTGAATTATCATTTATGTTCTATTATTACATAACAACATTAATTGTATAAAATATATATATTTTTTAATTTACCAAAATAAATCAATTTTATTTAAGACCATTTTTAACACATTTAGATGACTAAAGTATTAACAAGTTTTTTGAAATTTATTAATTTATGCACATTTTTGTTTTAGTTTTATAGAGAAATCAGTATTTAAACTTGATGAAAGTAAAATAATAAAGGATTTATTTTAGACATAAAAATCTGATACTTTGACTATAAATCATTAACAGAACATTTTATGAATATCATAATTCATAATTAAACGAGATAGTTTTTACTGTTTTGTTTTTAATTAAAACTATCCATTCTCAACAATATATTTTTCATATATTTTATTATTTTAATTTGATGTACCTACTTAATCAGTTATAGTATCAATCGAGTAAAATGATTATATTTGTGTATTTGTAACAAGTGAAAAATCATAACAGTTATACAATCATTTTAACTATCGTTATTTTTCAAGTAATATCGTAGGTACCTACATATTAATATTGCGATACAAAATTATTTATCATAATGTATGCTTCCACTATATTCTTATTGTATATTATCATGTGTTAGGTACAAAATATAAATTATATGTATAAATATCTTCAACGATTAAGTCCTCAAGGAACTCTAAAGTATATATTTTTGTTGTTTTTTTTATCTGTCTTTGCTATTAGTCTCAAGTGTTACAATTAAGAACGAAACATTAAACTCAAAATGATATATTATGCTCAGGTCACTGGGTTGTTCAATTGTTACGCTCTGAAGGCTACAGTATTGTTGTTATATTATTTTATAATTTCAAAAACATGGATCATAACACAAAATGTGGGTAGGTATAATGTAACATTAACTTTTAATGTAAAGTAAAATTGCAATTTATTTCAAGTTTAAAGTAAAATGAAAATATTTAATTGTTTAAATATTGAACTGTAATATTACATATGAATATTGACAAAATGTTGCTTACGTTTTATATTATATTCTGAACATATTTATTAACATTTTTATTTATAACGATCATAATGTTAGTGTGATTTCTGCTACAGTCCATTGATAGAAATTTCAAATAAAATGTCGGTTAGATAAATTAACCATATAAATGTATTTAGTATTTGACACTTAACAATGATATGATCAATAGAATGTGTTTTTTATATTATTTAATAAAAATCGTTCTTTGTTTTCGTATCAACAACAATATAACACTTTTAATAATATAGTGTGCATAATTACAAAACATTATAAATATTATAATAATCGTATGAAGATGTGTTTATTAAACGTACATAATGTTTTATTCTTTGTGTGTAGTTAATTTATGCGTTATACGATATTATTGTATAGGTAGTATATAATATGGGTAAGATATAATTTATGTTTCTATATCTGTGTATGTATCGTCATTAATAATGACTCATTATTATTCAAGTTTGAGAATATGAAGAAATATAGTTATAAAATAATTAATTTAAAAGTAAATGTAGTAATATAAACTGCGAATAACATTTTTAAATTTTCAAAGGATTATTTGGCCATTGACGGACGATTAGTTTTATGTTAAACGAATTCCCCCACGTCCCAATGTCGTTTCTGCTGTATAAC
Source organism: Pentalonia nigronervosa (assembly GCA_014851325.1). NCBI lineage: Eukaryota > Metazoa > Arthropoda > Insecta > Hemiptera > Aphididae > Pentalonia > Pentalonia nigronervosa. The sequence continues at coordinate 40,922 of JACXSJ010002205.1, read as the reverse complement.
AGTATGCGAGTCGATACTTATGCATAATATTCCAAAAATGTTAATGTAAATAAAATAAAGCGATGGTGCAAATTTAAATTTGATCTGTACATAGGTGCATAATGTTATAATGGTTTCAAAGTCGATGTGACTAAAAACATAAAATGACATATACAGTAATACATCTTTATAAAGGAATTGCTGGGTACAAATTGATTTTAATGTCTCTCATAATGAAGTTTTCGTTTTAAGGAGACTAAAATATACAGGATATAGGTTACACGGGACTGTTATAATTTTCCGTTGTAAGATTTTAGTCTTATAGGGGGTCCGTTATAGGGATGTTTAATTTACTACCGGTTTTAAACTGAAAATCTAAATTTTATGAATCATACCAATAATAGATATAATATAACGATAAATATTTATTTTTCAAATACTACCTGTTACCCGGACAGCAGTGTGTGATAAAAAAATATCGATTCCAAGTCTTTAATACACGCACGCGACTTTTAGATCAAAATATCTAGTTGTTAACGTGCATCGAATAAAAAATTATGCTGTAAGTTAAGTAGATAAGCATATGCTATTTTATATTTTTCGTCTTCGAAAAAATTCTATTAATCGTAAATATGTTTTTATAATATCGAACAGGTATCAATAGTATATCTAATTTAATACAAATAATAAATAGTCACGTGTTAATAAATAACCACATGGAAAATTATTGACCTCGCAGAAAAAAATAATAATTGTATTCAGCCCGAAACCACATATTTTATGTTAAATAATAATAATATAATATAGAGACCTACGTCCGGTGGAGGTTAACGAGAAAATCGCATTTTCACGTTCCGTATATTATATTAGAATATATTATTATATTATTATTATATACGAATAAAACACATCCGAAAGTGGTTTTCTCGTACTAGCGTCTGTGATGGTCGCCGGTGCCTTCCACGCGATTTCCGATCCCCCCATCGACCGGTCCGTATTATTATTATTATTATTATTGACGTGTACGTAGGTATAAACGAATTATTATTATCATTATAATTATGATTACAATCATCGTCGTTATTATTATAATATGATATTGTTTTCACTGAACCATTTTGCTCAGATAACGCGCGTCACTGCAGGTGGCATGGCGGTGGTGGCGGCGGTGATGGTGGTGGCGGCGGCGGCGGCGAACGAGCAACGCGTATATAAGACAAGAGAACGAACCGGTCATTCAATGCGTATACCGTGGTTATGTGTTCAACATTATATCATCATTATTAATATTATTATTATTATTGTTATAGAGACGACCGACCTCGCACCATACGGTCCGCGTCACGTCTCTGTGCTGTTTCGTCCTTCTGCTTCTGCCGCTGAAACGATCGGTCCTCCCTCGTTTTCTACCGGTCCGCTTTTTTCGGTTTCATTTTCGAAAATTCACATTTCGCGTTTTCGTCCGATCCGCGACGTTCGTATTTTTGAATTCCGCGTGTGAAATTATTGTAGACGACACGCGCACACGAACAAACGTATAATCACAACACACATACAGATTATTGAAGTTTTTTTTGTGAGGTCGACAGACAGTTGACTGTATAATAGTCCACTTAAGCACATGTCGGTCAGCAGCGAGTTCCAAACGACTACGACACAAAGCATGGACGACACAGAAGCGTGAGTGCCACATAATGTTGTTATTTTAATCAATGCATTTTTCCTCGTCGCCAAAGGCTCACGTTATTTAGACTACATTTATTCCGCCAAAAGCTAAAAAAAAAATTGTGAAAACGTTATACGCCTTTCTAAATCATCTACTGTTTTATTGATTTTTTTTTTTTATTGCTATCATATTCCTCCGATTGAAAATATAAAATTAATTACATGGACACAGTTTAAAGGACTGTTGTGTGTGTGTGCATGTTTCAACGTGTTTAAATCGAAACTCTGTAGTGTCAGTCAATGTGCCACCTGATTGACATCAAAATTTTGCTGATAAATTACTTGTTTTTTGAATACTGTTTGGATTGCTTTACAACGTTCGTGTGTTATTGCCACGCACATTATTCATGTATGTATAATATTATGTATACACCATAAATCAAACGTAGAACTGTGAACCTGCAATGTTATCGACTTTGATGAAATAATAATAATTGTTACACTAACCTTCAATAAATAGTTAACGTGATAAGTTTATACATTGTTACTATGTAGACATCTAATATGACTGATCATATAACGCTATTGTGTTTATGCTCATAGTTGTAAAAGCATTGATAATTAGATATAATTGTTTAGAACATATTATTATTGTATCTAAGTTTTTTTCTTAAATTAAATACCAAAAATACAAAACCCTGTATCGTGTATCAGTGTAACGCGAAATCGATTTCCATCTAATTTACCGTCATCTCCTGTCAAATGAGAGGCATGGGTGATTATTAAAAGAATTAGAGAGTTAAAGGGAGCGATGGAAAAATTACTTCAAGAGGTACAAAAGGGTAAACAAAACAATAAAGTAGACGGAAGGGTCTAAAATTAAAATTTTAAATTTAAAAAAAAAGAAAAAGTGCAAAACTACAGTGTTCACATACTTGTAAAAAAAAAAAAAATATAAAACGGGTGTATCCACTAGAAGAGTGAAGTCCTTATAACATATCCTCTTCGGTATCGCGTAATGGGAAAACGTTGAAGTACTAAAAAAGAGCATCATTTGTATCCTTTCTAAAAAACGTTTGAGATATCGCCACGCTAGCAATCGAATATGAGACTCGGCCTGGGAATAATAGTTTTCACAAGTTGTTGAATGAAAATCGACATAATCTCTTATGGGTCTTTTATTTCTATTGCGATACACCGATAGATACGGAGACACGATAATAACTTCGAAGTGCAGCCATGATCGTAGTCATAATACGTAATTAAACGGTTCTTTTAATGAACATTTAAAACGTACAAAAATAAAACAATAGATACAATATACAGGAACATTACTTTCTAAAAGTCAAAGTCGTCAAAAAACCATATTAAGAACTTCTGAATGATCGTTTATGGTAACCCAAATAATTAATAATAACTCGTACAGTCAATATAATGTGAATTCGAGCGAATCGTCCCATATATTTTATTAGTGTAGGCACATTTCTACTTAAACCGTTCGTCACTGTCCAAAGGATACTATGACTTATTGTTTTTCTTTTTACGTATTTTTGAACTTATAAAAATCGAAAAGGAATACTGTGAATTCCTAAAAGTTTATTGTAGTCACTGGAAGTTTATCGGTACCAAATTGAGTGAAAAATTGTCTCCTTTATTCTTTAAAGTTTAGATATAAAAAGTTTAAAACTCTTAACGGTTAAAACCCAATTTCGAATGTCATATTACAAAGAGATTTGTAAAACGTTTTGACAACGTTCCGCGAAAAAAAAACTGTTCTTGACAGTATCGGCTTTATTTTATAACATAGAATAAATTGCCATTTTTTTCTTCATACAATAAATATTGAGATGTTTACAGCTGCGAATTTATAAGTTTCGGATAATGCCTCGTAATCTTTAAAAATTTAACAAAAATTACATTTTTGACAATAACGTCAATTAAACACAAGTGGTATTTTTTTAACAATTACGATGTTCCAAATAAAAAAAAGATTATAAACATTTGCATTAACTGAACAAATCAAAAGTTTAAAAATTGGGGGACAGATCGATTTGTTTCAAAAATGTGTATAAATATTAACAATTTCATTGGAAATTATAAATTGGAACACAGCAACGTATTTATGCGAACTTGTGATGGTTGCACATGTGTGCATGAATTAATCAGATTTAAAACGCGAGATAAAAACGTCGATAATGATTAAACAATATTTATACTCGAAATAAATGCTAAATGGAGTTAGGTGAATGAAGGATAATAATAATACGGCTGTTAACTTACACAATTATCAAGGGAGGAGTAAGATATAATAATATGATAATTATTGGTCTTTATGGTAATAATTTCAGAAAAAAATGCAGAAAATCAGGCCAGTATAATATTATGACATCATTTCGGACTTAATGTGAATTTCTGAATCCTCTCAAAGTTTTCCCATCACCAAATTAAAAAGAAAATCTTAAAAAACCAAAATAAACTGAAGCTTATCCACCCAGAATTTTGAAATATTACTTCACTGTGTTAGGTATGATGTAAATTATTATATTTATTTATATAACGGGCATATGAAGTCTTATTTACATTATAATGATAACAATATGTCAATAAAAGTATAATGATGAGGTTTTGCATATTAAATTATAAGAATATAAAAAAAAAAGTTAGATAAGTTATCTAGCTAATAAACAAATTATCGTCAAAAAATATGCTACCATCACATCCCATTATATTTATATGGGAATATATTAAATAACTTTTAAAGAATTTTGGGATATTAAAAAGGTCTTTTTCTCGTATATGTAAAGATTTATATTAAAGAAAATAAGAGGGAAAGAATCGTCAATCTCTTTTACCTATAGTTTTTAGAGAAACGTGGTATAATAATAATTTCTCATATCTTTCGATGTTTTTAAATTTAATATTTGTAAAATATTATTATAACTGGGATGAGCTTGTCTGGTAATGTTTAATTTATAAGGCATATTATAGCAGTGAAAATTGTTTTGTTTAGACTCAATTTTGTTTCCCAAATAAGACGATCATACTCATAATTTGATCTAACAATAGAGGAACAAAGACATTTAAACATCGTAATAGGATCATTAAATTTAAAACAGCTACATATGTTTAATTGTATATCAAAAACTCAGACAGCATTTTTTAGAACTTCTAACATATGAATGTTGTTAATAACTAGAGTTTAGAATAAAAAATCATTCCAAAACATGATTTTAAAGAACTCTAGTAAACTATGATAATATATTGGCTTTATTAAAGTAAAATATGTTACGGTTGCGTTTTACGACGAAAAAATAGTGTTACATTTAAACTATCAATAAGGATCAATCAATTAGAGTTATACCGATCATAAAATATATTATTTAAATCTTATCGTAAAAGTTTCATGTACGTTTATTGCTATTCATTTTTTTAAACCACCGTCATCATAAAATAGCAAAATGATAGAAAATGGAGCTAACATAATATTGTACATCATCAATAAATAATTTTAAAAGAATAATTATTACAAATATTGTCATCGTCGTTATAATGTAATTTAAATTATATAGTAATCGGGTTTATGTCCACAGATCGTGTCCGAAATGCGTGTTCGACCGTCTGCCGCCGGAAATGATCCGGTTCATATTCCGGAAGCAGTCCACGGACGATCTTCTGCAGGCGTCGGCCACCACCGATCGGCTGTACAGAGTGGCCCAGCATCACATGTATGCGTCGGAAGGTGCGCTGCTCGTGCGCGGTGGCCAGGACACGGCGGCCACAGTGACGCGGACGTTTGACGTGCGGAACGTGACGTCGCTGTACCTGGTGGACGTGTACGACTTTGACCGAGACGTGCCCCGACAACTGCGGCGCTGTGACGGCGGCGGTCATGGCAGCGGTGAACAAAACGTCAGTGAAGACGGTGAAGACAGCGGTGAACAAAGCGACGACGACGACGGTGAAGACAGCGGTGAACAAAGTGATGACGACGACGGTGACGGCGAACGTAAAAAAAATTGTAACAACGGCGACAAGTACCGCGGCGACAGGTCGACGTCGTGTGCGTTGGACGTGTTGCACGTGGGTTACGGCCGGGACGTCAGGTACGCCAACTTACCGGTCGACGGTCTGCGCCGGTTGTTGTCCGGCGTCCGTGCCCGGCGGGTGTGTTTCAGCAACGTGGTGATGACGGCTGACAATGTGGCCGACGCGGTGTCCGCCATGCTCGAGGCCCGTGTGGACGACGTAGACGACCTAAACGACGACGACGACGACGACGACAGCGGTGACGGCGGCGACGACGGCGACGACCTCGACCGCCGGCCACCGGTGCTCAGGTGCTCGTACGACCGCGCAGAAGACAATCGGGTGATCGAGCTCATGGACGCCGTCGAGCGCACGTGCGCCGGTCTGCTGTCCGAGTTCAGAGTGACGGTCCGGCGACCGGCGCCGCACGCGTACGCCGTCTACCCGATGTCCCGGTGCGGGAGCACGGCCTCCGTCGCTGACTGGCACGACCCGGCCACCGCTACGGACGCCTCGGCCGCTGTGGCAGCCGAAACGCCCGAAGACCTGCTCGCACTCACCGCGGCCGACTGCTCCGGGCTGGGTCCGGCCGCTTACATGCGGTTGGTGCCGGCGTGTCGACGGTTGCGCCGGTTGACCATGAAGGCCGCCCGGCAAGTGGACGACGACGGGTTCGTGGCCGTGGCCGGGATGCCATCCCTCCAACACCTCGACATGGACGGCATGTCGAACGTATCGTCCGATGGGCTGCTCAGCGGTAAGTCCAACGATATTATATTATTATTTGTTTTTTGTTTACACTTGTGAACGCTGTTGTGATGGTATACATCTCCTCATAATATAAGAATTATTAATACGAATCTCACAAACCGTTAACGACTGTCGTCAGGCACATAATATTATAGTGAAACTTCAATAACTCAAATCAGTCGGCGACAAAAAAAAAAATCGATTTTTTGAAAATTTGAGTTTTAGAAAAAATTGCATGTATATGCGTAGGATTAAGGACCTTCCTTTGAGTTATCAAAAATTCGGCTTATATACGTTCGAATTATTGAAATTCCATTGTATTATCATATTATTATTATTATGTATTGGTTTAAAGCTCTGACATTCGCCATTCATAAATAGTATAATAACATACACTACGAAGTAGGCTCACGCTTTATTAAAATACTCAATAAGCAAAGAAACGTACAAAGATATATTATGATCGAGGGGCTGAACTTGGTACGACCAATAATATATTTTTTCAAAAAGCCATTTTATGTACTTGTTAATTAGATGATGTTCGAAGTTTGAAATTGTAAACCAAACTTTAGATGTTCAGTTTGAGTTTGAAAGACGGAACCTAGTTTTGAAAAAAATCGAAGCTAAGTCGAACACAAAGTTTAATGTTTGGTTCGAGTTTGACATAACATCGACATTGTTTGGTTCGACGTATACGATTAAAAAGTTCGGATCGACACCATATTTTAACATTGATTTCGAACCTCATCAAGACTCTTCAAAGAAACGTACAGGTCGATTAAAAACAATATAAATGAAAATTACGTTTCTTACATTTGTAAATAGTTATAAAATGAATTTCGTATAGACACGAGTAATTACGCAGTAAATTAAACAAGATAATGCAATTGAACCGCGATAACACGAAGACTCGAGTTGTTCGACCAACTGGGATTCCGCCAAGAGTGAGGATAGGGCATAATAACACATGGGTGGGCTGGGGTGTGAAAGACAAAACACTTGCACCACTCTGGAAAAATAATATGGACTTATAGTTTAATAAATACTACTATGATATCACCTATAATTATAACTAAATATATTATAACTTAATTAATTATAATATGACGATATAAATTATTATATTATACAAATATTAATTATTCATACATTAAACCTTTATTTGGCTTACATTAAAGAATTTTTTTATTTTGTCTATAACTCTAAAATTTTACCTATGGCCACTCATGGGGATAAGACCTATATAGAAGAGTCTGAAACGGTCGTGACATGTCAGTATTAATGAGAGCACATTCAGGTCAGTCAAACTTAAAATTTAATGATTATCTTGGACTTAGAGAATTTCACCTTAAATCATACATTTCTGGACTTAAATAAAATCGAGTTATAGTAGTTATATCGTATTTTGTTAGACTTTGAACACATTGAGTTGTATTGTATTTTTCTCGGAACATATAATAATATTTCGAACACTTTAAATAACGCGACTTAGAATATTTTAATAATATTTCAATAAACAATTTAAATTATTTCTATTGGACTCAAACTTTTTTATTATCTACGAGTCATTATCATATCTTTCGATGGTGCTCAGTACATGGGGTCGCTACATGTTTATGACATAACAATTTGTTTGACATTATAAATTATAGTTATTTACGAAGTTAAAACAATTTAATGAGTTTGGTTGTGTCATAGGTAATTATGTCAGTTAGACTAATTAGCTCAAAAGTTACAGCTATTAGCCTATAATTAAAAATGATCGGTTTCAGGCCGAATTCCCACCCACCTGTTCAAGCGCAGACAAACTAACTGCATCAGACTCGCGTTCTTAACTTCTATGTGACCGCAAACAATTCGGTCGAATGTTGAGTGCGATATAGTACCTACACACAGGTAATCGATGATGACAAGAAATCAGTACGACATAATATTATAATAACACGAATTTCGTTTTATTTTTTTCCACCACCTTTAATAATGCTAATAAATCGATTACATAAATATAACACAATGTTGCTGCAAGAGGGGAAATAGCCACGGTAGATTATTATAAATCTCCCGTTAATTTTTCGTATTTACTATTCAAATAAACACCAGAAGCACGCCAGATGAGCGAAACGGTTATTAATATTTAAATTTTGTTGATTGCATTTTAACTCGTAATCCATGGCTGTTCGAAATTGAAACGGAATAAATAAATTAAATAAATTTGGTCTCTAAATGAATTGAAGAATTTATTGATTCATATAATGCAATGTTTTTCGAACGATTTCAAACGCACAATTACGATTGGTAATTATTTTACTATCGTCTGCGTTTTTGCGTCGATGCGAGAGACACAAGACGAGTGTTTATACACACACCCGATGATATGGATTTCGCCCTGGCCGTCCAAGTCGTGATATGATTATTTTTATCACTTATTATCGTGCATAAATCAATATTATTTAGAGTCGCATTATATTATAAGCCCCGAACATTGAAAATCAGATTATATTGAAATTTATATACATTTGTCACGTTATCCTGCTGCAGCAAGTGGCACAGAAATATTATTGATATATTATTGTTATTATTATTATTATACGCCAAAATCAGGTATTGCAACATGACGAAAGTAAAACGGTATACACAATAATAGTTATATTATAGCACTCGCGAGCGCCATGTTAGCGCGCGCGGTGTTCGCAAACGTCAAGTGAACCAATAAATTATTTATTATTGTCATAGTATAATAATAATAATAATATTAGCTGCAGTGTCGCGCGCGATTTTTATTCAGCAAAAGGTTCTCTTGCGTTTATTTGTATACAACAATCATAATAATAATAATAATAATAATAATAATAATAATAATAAAAATAATAATTGTATCGTTATTCTGAAATACGCATACAACGTCTAGAGCAAATCCGTTGTCGGGTCCCTTATCTCCGATGGTAGATCCTGGTGTGATTGGTGGAGGGTGGCAAAGGAGAAATTTTCCTTCACTGATCTCCAATTGTAGTTGCATAGTGTATATATTAGCCCATGTTTTTCACTACTGTGTCGTAATAGATTTATTAAAGTGTTTAGTAAAGTTATTAAAACTTTAATGTCATTATTGAATAACGGTACTTATTATCGCGAGTTATGGTACTACAGATACTAATGAATAATAAATAAAAATATATAATTTTCTTCTGGGTAAAGGGGCACTAATCGAAAAAAGCTACTTTTTAGGAGAAGCTAAAAACTTAATATAATTAAATATTTAAGATATTTTTTAATATTGTTAAGAGTTCTCATATTTTTTCGATTTATAATTTTATAATTTTTTTAAAATTAATTAAAACTACGTGTTATTTACATTTTGATGACTTAACAGTTTATGATTGTCTACATCACAATATAGCTGTAAAATTACGCCTGCCTTTTATCCCGTTTTGAATAATGTGACCATTCGCTATTTTATAATACTATTTATTATATAATATAACTGATGAATTAATTAGCAATAACATGTGTTAATGAACCTTTTTTTTTTTTAACAAAAACAATTATTAAAATGTGACTAGTGTCCAACCATATTCCAAAATTACAGATGAACAATGAACACATGTAAATAACAGTGATACCATTGAATCTGGGAGAAAATTGTAATACATACAAAATTGATTCATATTCTGGAAAATTCAAAATTTGATTTGTTTATCTGAAAACCGTTCTCGTATTACAACTGATGGTAGAAATAATTTTGCACTTTTGACCTCAGCCCCCATTAAAAAAAAAAAATATATTGATCACTTGATCCACCACTGCGCAACAATAATGACTATGGAATTGCATTCGCAGAAGAACCTATATTTATTATGGTGGACGATGAGCTTAATTGGGATTACGTGAAAAAAACTAAACAATCTAATAAAGGCCATCACAAATCGATTTCAACAAACCCGGAACCGTACGAGCTGCACACTACGAGTACATCCTTGTGTCCTTTTATAATATAGGTCGTATTTATTTTGTATGCCTACGTAAAGGATATTGTACTTATATACTGACTTCAAAGGAATCGTAAAACTGCACAAGCGGTTGTCATCCATATTCTTTTCGCGCGCACTAAAGGAAATACAATAGACGACTATAATCAATATACATTTATATTATTTAATATATATTGCACATAATATCCGTCATGAACAATACCAATCGATTTATGAAGCACCATATAAATATAATAATATATCACATACGATTGTATTGAGTTTGTTTTTTTCGAAATTTTCTTCGGATCCAGTAGGATATTATCATTATAATTATTTTTATCCCTCGGTGCTGATGATGTCGATTTTTTTTTTTTTTTGTGTAAATATTTTATACGATTATCACATATTATATTATTATTATTATATTCAATCTCATGGTTAACAATATTGGTTACTACTATTGTTCAGAATCATTGTAGCTTAAGGGTGGGTACTTTGAATGTACCTTTTTTTTTTTTCATATGCTATCCATAACCACTTGGGGACTTTGAATGTACCTACTAGAGTTCAAAATATTATAATTTGTTTAGAACAAACGTATTTATATACTCAAACTATTCTTGAAAATATAAAAAAGATAGACGTTTTTACAAATTTTTAATTAAAAAATGTAGGTATCTGAAAATTGTACACCAGTCATAAATAGTTTAAATATATTAATTAATTGCGAATTTTCCATGCGCGTACGTAAAATACGTTATAAAAATTTGAGTGATGGGTAATATAACACAAATGAGTACATTCTACCTATACATTTTAATTTAAATTAAACAAACGACTACGGTGTATATACATTTTATTTTCCAATCGATTTTCATATTACAACTGAATAGGTTTAATCAACGTTTGATACACGCAATACCAATGTCTAAATAAATGATTTTAATGATGTACGCGTCTTTTAATGATGTAAACGTCAAGATTTTTCTCATACCTGTAGATTATTTAAAATATTTTGGATCCCGTGTAAGTCTAACCGAATCACGATGTACCGCTATGATTTCACGTGTTTCGGTAATATACAGTGTACCACAAAGAATTAACTGATTTTGATTATTTATACATTGTTATCGGTTGAAAGTAATATTACCTATTTTAATAACTAATATACCTAGCACATATTGTGGGATGATACTGTTAAAAATCTTCTATGTACAACCTTTCATCAATAGTCGACAATTTATCTGAGTTCCTGAAAATCTTCGTACACAAAACGAGCACATTAATAACGTAAATAAAAATGCTTATTTTTATTTTGAGAGTAACTTTAAATACCATCACACGAACAATATCTTGACGGTAATCGAATTCCTGTTAAATTCACTGTAGCATATTTTCTAGTGTAACAGTAGCTACTGAAAGCTGTTATTGAGTTACTGTGCTGTAGATATGAGAAAACAAAGCTGTAATTATGGCTGGGAATCCTAAAAAGAAATCAAACAATTCCCTAATAATTTATTTTTTTTTTTTTAAATTTTAAACGAGTTTGGAACCCCCAAAAAATGTCTTTTTATTAATTAATAAAATATATTGTTGTTGGACATATTACAATATCGTTTCGTTCGTCCCTCAGGTCTCATGAGTGCCACCGGACTGCAGTCGCTGAGCCTGGCCGACTGTCCTTATGTGACGGACGACGTTCTGCGACGCATCGGCGAGATGAGGCAGCTGCACAACCTCCGGCTGGACCTGACCGACTGCGACAAGATGACGGCCTCCGGCGTCACGGACATGCTGTCCGGTTGCGAGCGGCTCCGCGAGCTGGACCTGACGCTGCCGCTGAACGCCGGCTACGTGGCCGCGGCCGCGTCCGCCGGTCACCTAAACCAGCTCCGGACGTTCCGGCTGACGTTCGAGCGGCTGTCGTTCCAAGACCACCTGGACGACCAGCCGGCCGACGCCGATTGGCAACGGTCGCTGGCCGCCGTGTTCCGCGACGAGGTCGAGTTCAGCGTCCGGCAGACGTTCACCAAGATCACCGTGACGGTCGACTAACCGGTCGTGCGCACCACATAGTAACCACTGTGGCCGCATCACCATCGTTTGTCCGTTTGTACCACCAGGTGCAGTGATCGGCACGGTGTCCGACTGCGCACTCGTACCGGTACAGCCCAAAAACGGTTTCAGATACTATAATTAATATCGTCGTGTATTGCATTAGGGTCAAGACAATTCTGGGGCGACATTTGGGGTGGTGGTGGCAGGGTGCACGTTGACATTGCTATTTTTTTCCGCGTCTTATAGGGCAGCACCTTATTCATATACTTTTAGACTGAAGTCATTTATTTTTCAATTTCCGACTTTCCAGTTTTTATAATTCATTAAAGTGTGAAATATAACATATAACGGAGTGATTCAAAATTTTGTTGCAACCATTTTATCATATACATATTCAAAATAAAGAAAAATGTATAATACGAAAGCTTTTTGATTTAGAAACACCTAAATTGTTTTGTACATTTTATAATTTTTTTTACGGTATATTAAAGGAGTTTTAGAGGGTCAGCTTTAGAAACTCAAATGGAAACCTATACTTTTTTTGCAAAAATAATACGAAGACATTTTTTTAAGATATATTAGTGATTGAACAATATCAATTAATGCAAAACTCCATGCTTAAGAAATATTTAAAGTTTTTATAAATTTCTAAATTTTACCATCCAAAATTCCCCTAAAATATTGTAAAACATAAAATGTATATGTAAAACCATTTTAGAAGTTTCTAAATCGAAAAACTTTCGAATTATACATTTTTCTCTATTTTGAATCATTAATGAGGCCATAACATAAATTTTGAATTACCCTGTATATATATGTTATAATATAACACTTCAACTCTTCCATAAATGCATATGACGACAATGGAAAAACTACTTATTGCACGTTTAGTCTATTAAAAAACTTAAATGGCGTCATTGAGTCTAAAAACCACTTGAAATCAGGTCAGTTTGTTTGATTGAGGTGACGAGAAAATTCCCATCATTCGCTAAAAACGAACCCGTCACCCACACTGTCAACATCCGATAAACACGCCATCAAGTTTTGATATCGATTGTACTTCTGATTTCGATTTATTGTCGATCGCCCGATTAATCGGAACAGCGATACGCGTGTTTCAAACGCAGCCACACTTACTGAAGTGCACCGCCATATTAATATTATGGTCTTATACTATTGTAATCTATAAATAATATACAATCATTAATACTCGATACATTATTACATGCGATATATAATATTGTTATACCGATATCGTTATAATCTATATTTTATTATATTATTCATATACCCACTCCTACACAATATTTTATAATATTATTGTTTTGTTATTGTTATTAATAATAAATTACACTATTTATAATATTATGGTTTACCTATCGAAACTAGTCAAAATTAGTTGTTATTATCATTACGTTTTGTTGATTTTGTGTTATTTTTTCATTCGAAAATTGTAAATATTATAGTTGTTGTTATTTTTATTTGTACTGTAATAAATTTTGATTCCTGTTAAACTACATGTTGTTCCATTAATGTCGTTTGGTCAACAAACAATGAAAACATAATATTATAATATATATAATTTAGTTCAACGGTTCTAAATTTTGATGTGTTGATAACCCAAGATATTTACTCAATTTTTCACTTTTTGAAAATAATGTTCATTGAGGGACGACTTATTCTCTCCCGCCCCTTATGTTTAAATTACCATAACATAAAGAAACTTTTACTCTCAGTTTAATTATTTTTACTCATACTACTGATATTAATGCATTATAATACGCATTAATTACATTTTATTATTTTATTACATATCAAATTTTTAATTTTTTGGCGATCCGTTCAAAATTATTTTCGACCCAAAATTGATTGAGAAACGCTGATAAAGTTAACATTTTCTCGTATCATATTATTATCGTCTGTCGGTATAGTATCTACGATCTTGCAGTTACTGTACAGCGAGTTAAATAATTATATTATTAAGCACGCCGGTAAGTAGGTACCTATTACTCACTTATAGTCCTCCATTACAATCTTGAAATAGTAATATTAATTAAAATATTACTAACTGTATGACAATAAAAATACACGTGCCAGTTTCAAAAAAACTTTGACTAAAAAAAATACGTCATATTATAATATAATAAAATAATATACTCATTGGTTATTTTTTATGTCGTTTAAAATATTCTTATGACTTTTTTACGGCCGTATATTTTACCACATTGTTAAACACTCTGTATATTTAATATAAACTGCATTTTTTGATAGAATGGGCCTTGTGTTGATTGTACAATGTACATCATCATAATACCATAACATATAGTTTGCTACCATCTACAACACGACATCCTTCGGCTCATAGCGTCGATGGGTATTAATCACCTAATAGACACGTATTATAGCGACATGAATATTATAAACTTTCTTCTCTTCTGCCGTACCGGATGCAATATTGTCGGTCAGATATTCGCTGTGACTACCGACGACACGCATCGCTATGGCTACATTTCGCTGCACGGCCGCCCGAATTCGTTTTCCGGTTAAGTCGACTAAATTTTCAAGCTGTCCCTTTTCGACTTCTCTTCCGCCCGAACGGCAGTTATTCGAAACGTTTGTTAGTTTAGCACGCACAAACGCAACCATCAAGTAAATAATGTATTATGCGGATTACGGGGTCTGGCTAATGTAAAGATTTGTCGGCAAATGTCACCGATTGCAATTATCCACGGACAATGTTAAAATGTTCTGAATTTCGTCACTTTACTATAATATAATACACGCTATTTTTGAAGAAATATTTTCCATTAAAAAAAAAAAAAAAGATAAGATAAATATTGGCTTATTATTGAATGAATATGCAAAATAGATAATAACAGTTGATAATAATTTTTATATTATATGCCTATATCAGAATTACCTCAGTAAGAAGTTAATCAATAACCATCGAACACATTTTTTTTTTTATTTTTTTTAATACGCATGTTGTTAGTTATATATATTATTTTTATTTTAAATAAAGGCTCCAATAGCTTGTTCATTAGTCTAATTTTTGATATTATTGGCATTTTTTTCTATATTTTGGTCTTATTTAGTATTATTTGTTAAAGATATTTATTTACCTATACAAATATACGGATTGAAAATCTTATTATACAATTTGAGTATCCACCTAAGTGCTAATAAAGTAGCAAATAAACGATATACGAATAATACATAATACAATATAAACAATATATATAAATTAAGAGAATATATTAAAATTACTTAGATATTATAATAGGCAGGTTATTTTAGGTACCTATTAAATAAATCAAATTACATTTCTACATATCTATAAACACAAAAAAAGATTAATAAAAATCAAATATATTGCCTGCAATCATTAAAAGATTGGTAGGACAATTTATAACATTATTGTTATTGGAGACCATTTGGTTAAAAGGTTTTGGGTTTCTTGTATTGAGGGAATTTATTTAGAAGCGGATAAGAGATTGAAATTCAGAACACTCGATACCTGATGGTATACTATATTAAGTTGTGTAAACATAAAAGTTGATCAAAAATAAACACCTGTCATTAAGCGGAGATAAATTAAGAAAATTAAGCACTAATTAGTATTACCCATCAACGGGTATGAGAATGTTAAATTTAAATCAGGTAAGGTGTAAAAATTATTTTGTACTTAATTCGATGGATTCGTATTGTTTAGATGTATAATTATTGTGTGTTGATCCAAATCAACGGGTAATATTTGCAAGATTGGAGCCAACTTCTCATTCAGAAGAGATTTTTTAAAACCATTGGTTAATGACACATTCTTTTAATAAAATCTAAGTTGAGCATTTCTTTTTTATCATTTCAGCATAGTTAAAAAAATGTATATTTTTAGTGTCAAACATTATACCGACATCTTTGAAATTAGTACTAGATCAAAATTGAATCCAGAGATGGAATAGTTAAAGTTAATTAGAATTTTTATGAAGGTGTTTGTGTATGAATTTACTTTTATCAATATTTAAATTTATACAGTTATTAGTGGACCATTCCCTGAGGCTATTTATACATCCTTTTGAAGATTAATTGCATCTTTATTTGTTCTTACTATGTTTACGAGTTTTGCATCGTCAGCAAACAAGAACAATTTGGATGGTGCCAGAGAGATCGTTTATATACATATTAAATGGGAGTGTGCGGATAAATTATCACCTTGGGAGATACCTGAAGGGACATCGAATTGAGCAGATTTGAAATTTCAGTATTTAATTATGATATGATGATTAGTAAGAAAATAACGAAACCACGGTAGCAAAGGACCAGTAAGGTCAACATATAATTATGATAGTTTTTTGAATATGATTTCGTGGTCGATTTTATTAAAAGATTTGGCGAAGTCAATTTAATTATGTCCACTCCAGCGTAGTTGTAGTCACGGGATTATAAGATGATATTTTTAACTCAAAATTAACTAATACAAGAAGATCATGTAGAAAAAAAACCTTATTGATTAATATTAAGTAACTTAGAACAATAATCTTGTTATTTTTATATGTATTTTTTTATACAGTAAACAATCTAACATTCGGATCACGTGAACAATTATTATGTGCCTGTAAATTAACTTGGATAGCTTCACCACACGTAAAATGTTTGATACATTGTATAAACGAATCGTAAGCATTCTGTCTACGTTTCCATAATTTTAATTTATATCCATGTTATAATTACATATGACATAATATCATGTATTTTATATGTATCTCAATATATTATATTAAATTAGCAGTGGCATAGCTATATGCTTACCGAGAGTAATTTGCACGTCAATAATTTAAATTAAAAATCAAATTTACTGAATTAAACAAACAATGTTTGTTGTTACAGTGTAGTGCAGGACTATAAAACCGAAGAAACTCAACAAACATTAAATATACAAAATTTAGCGAAATTATGAATTATTTTACATAACATTTTGTGAATTTTATGATAGGTATGCTTTAAACCGAGTCAAGTATTAGCCGCTAATAATACCTTAATGTGCCACTGATTAAAATAATTGAAATATTTTGGTATTTATAAAATATAATAAAAATTATTTTGTGCGATTGTGCACTCATATATTATTTATTTTGAATTGTATCACAACGATAAGGTTCGAGGCAGTCGTGGTGTGCAATATTTTGAAGACTTCAGCTTTGAAAAAACCAAGGAAGTCACTCTTCTGTTTAGTAATTTTCCAGTATACTTAGTCATTGAGTAGTTCAAAGATACAGAAGATTTAAATTCAAGTCTAAAGATCAATCAATATATTTGATGACAGATGATTGTCAGTCTATATTTCAAAAGAAATTTTATTATTAATTATACAATTTAAAATTATAAATGTTAAAAAAAAAATTAACATTTGTATTTTTAAGTTTTAGATTTTTGTAAGAAAAGCATTAAAATTTGAAGAAATCTATATATTACATATTATCTAATCATTAACTAATAAAATTAAAAATTGTATAAACATTAAACTACAGTATAATTTACATATACAATTTAAATTTTCATGATTTTTACAAATTGTTTTAAACGTTTGTGAAAAAAATGTTTGTGTGGTAAATTTAATTTGGTATCGGAATAACTTCTATAGGATATTTTAATATATATATTCAAGTTTATTTACTAACATATTTTATCATTAGGGCAGTGAAATTGTTACATTTGCATATTTTTTATAGACACTTATATTTATTGCTTAGCTAGCTAAAAATATATTTCACTTAAATATATATGTTTAAAAAAAAAACATTTTTTTGCTATAAATGCAATTTTGGCTATTTTATTTTCTTTTAGTGCAATTTTAACTATTTTTCATCATTTTCGTATAATTTTAATTACTTAACTTATTTGATAAAAATTAAGCTAGTCTGTAGTTGACTGCATTGTATTTTGTATGACTGCTGCACTCAACTTAAAAATATCTTTTATCGTAATAATTTAAGCAATATTTATTCTTTAATGTTTTTGTATTGTAATATTTTATTTTATTAATTAAAGAATACCTAATGATGTAATGAATAATGATTAATGATTCATGATTATACTGTATATTTTGTCTTAATTTAATTTTGAATATGTTTTTTTAAATACAATTTTTAACAAATTTAATACAATCATTTTATTAAATTTTTTATTGCAATAATTTCACTGCCCTATGTATAATACATAAATCAAAAAAAAAAAAAAGAATCTGAAATAGCAAGTATTTATATTTACCTCAAAAGAGCCAAAATTTTTTAAATTTTATATCGTCAACTGTAAAATGTATATGAATATAAATATTTAATGAACAGTACAAGTCTCTGAGCTAATTAATTTTCGAATAAAAACAAAAATACTAGTTTTATTACAAAGGTTTTTATTAATTAATTTTAAAAGTTAATTCAGTGTTTTTTTTAAAATACTACAATTTTATTATTGATTATCAATTTTATTGCAATAATTATTGACACATAAAGCAGGTTCAGTCATTTATTTGATTAATATTGATGAAAATAAAATAAAGTGTTTAAGTTAATAAATTTTAAAATTTCTAAAGATTTCTCCTATTTTATTTCACAATGTTTTTCCCAAGTTTTACAAAAACTGTAACACTGTGCAGGTAACATATATTTATTATAACTTCCGGATTAACACTGATATAGGATTAGTAAATATTATATAACTGTGTATCAAAAAAATAGGCCACCTTCTGGCACTGTTTTTTTAAAGGTTTTGGTATCGCGTATATTGTAGAAATAAACCGGTTACCACATACCGATTACCGGACTACCGGTGCAGCGTTCTAGCCGGCTGCAACACGATTGGGAACGTTTTATCTTTTTTATAATACAATTGGGAACGAATGCCACTTATCAAAGACATTTTTTTTTAGCCGAATAATGAAAAATTGCGAATTTTTTTTAGGCTGCATTACCAAGCTTATGTAGTATATTATTTTCTGAATATGATTTATTTTATTCACGGATTTAGTTAAAATATTTTTTTTTTTTAAATAAAAATATTGTGTATAAAATATAAATATTATATAATACATAAAACGTTACAATATGAAATAAAAATATAATAATAATAGTAATAATAAAAAATAATAGTTTTTAATACATTTTTTCAAATTTATTTTAAATTTTTTGTAAATATAAAATTTAATTCTTATATATTTTATAATCATTATAATTTTTGACTGTTGATAAAATTTTAAATTGAGCTTTTTGGCCATAGGGTTATGTACATTGTTCTTGATAGAATTTATTATTGTCAAAGTTTGTGTTTGTTTTAAAACAGAAATGACTACGTGTGTTGGAGGACGAGGGTTATAAAACCGACCATTGTACCATTATAACAAATCTATTTATATTAAATAAATATAACTGACAAACTCAAAATTTGATATCGCTGCTCGAAAAAAGGCAGGTAAAAACGTTCGCAATTGTGCCATTCGTAATCGTATATTATCACTCTTCGAGTCTCTCCATTTCCGTCCAAGCACACCGCGAACTGGTGGTCAACAACAGAAGCATAATGTATGGGCGAACAACGTTTGGACATTAAATTCCGTTTTCCCAAATCACGCTTTTTATAGATATAATATTATATTGTATTGTGGTAGGTACCCTCAACATTTTTTCTGACCATGTTTTTAGCAGCGATATTTGGCTTTTCGGAAAAAAGACGTTATTAATATTTTCTTATACACTATGCTTGTTACATTCAGTTCAGTCATATTTACAGCAGTATAAATAAAAGAGAAGAAAATTTTCTGTAGGTTTATACAATTTTATTATACACATATAGTATAAGCTAACATCTGCGTCAATGTAATTCAAATAATTTATATTATCGATAATAATAATTTCAGATTCCTTTTTAGACATTTAAACCAATTTACACGTTAATATATACACGAGAATATAATCACTATACCTATATAATATGATATGAAAATAATTTCTGTCAGTTGAAAATCTTTGAAAACTTCTTCGTCATATCATTATTATCATCTGAATCCTGACTTTCACGATACGTGCATCACAATCTGTGCTCTCCGTTTAATGTATTTTCCTTGTCATTTATGTACCTTTCATACGATTTATGTATACAAATAATTATGTGGTTCCTATGTGAATTCACTTCAAAGTCAAAATCCATTAGTCTGATATTTTAATATTTGTATTATTTATTTTAAATATCACAATACTCAATCATCCGATATTTCCAAGTTCAATATAGCTCATCATATTCAGAAATAGCCAAAATTAGTGCGGGTGTTCCTATCAGTTAATTCCTATCACCAATACTGTTCAATATCTTTGTTGCCGATCAGCCCACTATGCATCAAATTATTGTGGCTGATTATACAGAAGAAAAAGTCATTATGTTAATTAATGAAAATCCATTAACTGCTTCATCAAACCCACAACTACACTTTAATTTCATGTACGACTAGTACGACAAATGGCGTATAAAAATAAATCAATTATTAATTATTATTATATCGATTGTATTTATGTTTGATTACAAAAAAAAATATTATTATTATAATTCATAACATTTATTCTCAAGTTGGGTGTTTATTCAACCGTTACATTAAACAACATCCCTATTCCTACGTCTGATACAATCAAATATCTAAGATTCGATTTCAATAAACGACTAACATGGAACAACAATTTACGAATCAAAAGACTGACTCTCAACTACCGTATGCGTATATTTAGGCCTCTTTTATACAAAAACAATAATACCAATCTAAAAGTCAAACTGCTAATTTATAAAACCGTCTTTAAACCTATATGGATCTACGGTATACAGCTTTGGGGCTCCTTAAAAATATCCAACACAAACAAAATACAAGCGTTCCAAAACTAGCTCTCCGACAACTCTCCAATGCACCACCATATGTCTCAAACCTTACATAACGATTTTATACGAAAACTCTTAATGAAAAAGCACAATCCTTTTACTAGCTCTTTCACAAGTGACTTCTATCCCACCAAAATCTTTTTATTAAAAACCATTCTACTCTAACACTCTCATGAAATCCTAAGCGCAGGCTAAAAAGGAAGTGGTGTTGTAACCTTCTACAAGTAAAACATGAATATAAATAAATGTATATCAATATAATTCCAAATTTCGCAATAATATAATAAAAAAACAAATTAGTTTAAAAGTTTAAATAAAATATAACTAATCAAGTTAAGTGTTATCAATGGGTGGCTTTTTATTCAAAATTTCACGCAATTTTACTCTTATCACATATACTTATTGTGTATAAACTGTATAGATTGTTTATTTCTAATAATAATAATGCACCATGACATACAAGAACTCAGTATAAATAAACCTATGTAATATGATAAACATCAAATCCGTATTTTGGTTTTTAATTAATTTGTATATAATGGCAAAAATCACTTTCATAACAAATTACTATATGCTATACATTTATTATTATAATATTATATTATTATACATTATAAATATTATAGTATAGATATTGTAATAAGTTACCTATCATTATATTATGGTCAGCAATAACTGGTTAAAATATAATTCATCTTAAGAGTCATGCTAGGGGTTGATCATCGCCAGTTGGTTTTAAAATGCAATCAACAAATTTGTTTTGTGTTATATTATAACTTTTTTTTAAATGCTATTTGTGGCGAAAAGGATAAAAAAATTGGTAATTAATGTTTGGTACACATTATTTTATCATAATATACTATCGTATGAGATGTGTGTATAGAGACATCCAACAATTAAGTTGTATAAAATAAATAATTGAAGAAAACTGTTAATTGATTTATTAGTTTTAATTTAAAGATTAGACAAAGATAATAAATAATATGTTGTGTACTATTTTATCATCATATGTTTAATACTATAAACTTTATAAACTATGTGTTATATGATATCATTTCAAATATTAAGATTTAAAATAACTAATAAGTATAATTATATGGATAGTACAGAATTAACTGTCTAACTATTTGTTTTGTATACAAAATATTATTTTTTATTTTACTTTGTATCAAAATAATTGAATATACATTTTAGTTAAAACTATTTTTGTAAAATATTACATAAATTATATTCGATAGACCCCTAAAAATCCAAAATCTTTTCATCATTTATCTTCTTTTGTACTTTTGTTGAAAATTAGACTCAATCTATTTATGCAGTATGCCATAAATGGTAATAAAAATATTACTCATTTTAAAAATAACCAAGAAGTTAGAATTTTTGAAAAAAAGTTATGTTTAGTAACGATTATGAAATTATAACCATGTATAAAGACGTCATGTTTTCAAACCATATATAAGATGATACCATTTTTATTAAATTTAAAAATATTACAGTGATAAAATATCCAAACTATTAAAGTGATAAGTCCAAACTATTTGTTAACTAAACCCAGTTGTAGGTATAATGTAGTTAATCACTTATTTCGAAAAATAAACATTATCACTAATAATCAAATAGTGAAATTTAATAATTTAAAACTAAAATGCAACATATACAAGAAGTTAATTCAATTTAAATAAACCTATTTATAATAAACAACACATTTATATTTTAATTTCTTCGTCGTTAGTTCAAAATTCGAAAATTACTTAAATTACAATGTTATAGCCAATAAGCTATAAACTATGATAATATTATATTCATAATTTTTAAATTTACATTGTATACAAATAATTAAATATTAAAAAATATGAAAAATAGAAATTTTAATTAAAACTATTTTTACATTTAGACTTATAATATTTATTACTAAATGAATTCAATTGGTATTTGTTTTGTATGAAAATTTATATGTTGAATTGCTGTAG
Organism: Pentalonia nigronervosa; assembly: GCA_014851325.1. NCBI lineage: Eukaryota > Metazoa > Arthropoda > Insecta > Hemiptera > Aphididae > Pentalonia > Pentalonia nigronervosa. The sequence goes on along the minus strand of JACXSJ010002205.1, from coordinate 17,593 downwards.
AGTTAAGAAATATAATAATTTTGTTTTTTTCATAAATTTTGTGTTAATTTTATATTTTGTAGTAGGTATGTAATTACATTTAAATTATTATCAAATAATGTTTCATATGACAGAAATGAAAAAAATTTGACATTATAACATGTAGCTACGTCATGTGGCAAATTATAGGTTGGTATATTATATAGGCTATAATATCAGTACTATTTGTATGCTTCAAAATAAAATTATATTACATTTGTATAGAATATAATTGACTCAATACAAATAAATTGCTGAGAGCACTGATGCCATATTATAATGTGGTTGTGATTTTCGGAAAATAAAAAAAAAACAAAATTCGTTTATTTTAATTTGGATATAATAATAATTAAAAAATATTTTATATTTTAAATGTACATTGTAAAAAAAAAGAGAAATCCTTTTCTATTATTCCATAAGAATTCAACACATATTTTTGTAGTATTATATTATCAGTACAATTCAAAAGTTTATGACAATGAATATTATACGTCTTAGTCCATATCATATTATTTTTATAAGATTATACATTTATACATTACATTTAGGTTTTTAATGTACACTGGACATATCTATATAGTTTGAAAACTTTCAAAATTCATACAAGATCAAATTATATAATTATATAACATGTAAATCTTTGAAAGTTAAATAAACAATCAATAATATTGTCATTGCATAACATATTTTTACGAAATGCAGATCCTGTGTAGAAGCAAAATTCAAGCACAACATAATTCTAAACCTCAACGAATCCATAGCACCAGACATATTGAGCGATCTCATCACCTCCCACAAAGAGATCAGGTTGTATAAGCAAATTTAACAATTAAATTTTTCCAATGTTCATAATCAATATCAATATATTATTTTATAAAATAAAGTGTACAATATGCGTGCCGCTAAAACTCAGAAACAAGTCCCTGTACGATCAAGGAAATAAAATGACATGGTAGTCCTCTATCCTACATTTATGAAGATTTCGGTTTTTTTCTGAAGGGCGTACATTTGAAAATAAATCTATGTATTTCTCGATTAAATTGATCTTGTATCGATGCTTTTTAGATTTTATCGATGTATCCGATTAATCGATATATATATATATATATATATATATTAATTATTTAGCATGAAAAACGATTTAACGATATACTAGTACAGGCCTAATCCTAGGTCATTGTGGATTATTCCAGAATACTCTCGAATGTTGTGGAATGTTCTGGAACATTGTGGAAAATTTAAATCCAAGTTTTCAACAAACATTTTTTACACCTTATTTTTTAGAGGTTATTATTTTATTCCAACTACCACATAATTTCATATCAACTCCCTGAGTTCTACTCTCTAGAAATCTCAACTCTGCTAAATAAACTCTAGCTAAATAAAAATTAATTTATTAAAAATCTTGCTAATATCAATCGGTGTTATAAAATTATCTATTGGTATTATTGGTGACGCATTCGTTTCATCTATCTTAAATATTAAATTGAATATTAAATTTTATTTTTGTGGTATTTTAGAATATTATATGTGTTGTTCGACAGTTATTCATTTGAATGATTTTAATGTCAAATTGTATTCAGATGAATACCTTTATAGGTCGTTAGCTTGTAAATGATGGAGAAACAGTAGGATTTTTTTTTGTGAATTTTTGCAAAAAAAAACTCTACTCGTTGATGAAAAAAAACGGGGATTTTATGCAATCCTCTAGAAAAGAAGGGCCCATTAATATTGGAGACAATAACTATAAAACACTGACAGCATTTACTTATTTAAGAATAAATAGAAAAAAAAAGCTTAGTTCTTTCGTCACGGAAGATAAGAAATTTGAAGTGTACACGCATAGTTAAATTTAGGCACCTCTATTTGTATATATAGAAGTTTCTTACTTATTCAGTGCACGAATGAAAAAGTATGAGATTTTTACGTGGTTTCATTACCACTGCAAAAAACAACCATTAGAATATGCAAATTTAAACTTCTGATTCTAAAAAAAGATTCGTATTGTAGTCCAATTTAAATTACCAAAAACAGTCTCACTGAAACAATTGGTCGTAGTGGATACTTTAAATAAGAACGAATTCTATGCATTTATGATTAAGCAATATAACGGTATGGAAATTTTTTCATGAGGTAATTTATTTATCCTAAGTAATTGCGTATATATTTACTTGATGTCAATTACAATTTTAAAGGGTTTTTATCATTTTGTCTTTATTTTTGAAATGCATAATTGTTCTTATTTTAAATGTTGGATATTTATATTTATACAATATCATTAGCAGTAGTTTACTAAGTACTTACTGATATTGTAAAATAACAATACAAGCCTTGTAATTAAACACGTTATAATGACTTAAATATATAATTATTAAAAATGGCTGTAAGCCAATAAAATTATATGTATCTATCTATCATATTTGTGTATAAAAAATATTTTATAATAACATTAATATTTGTTAAATTTAAATATTAAATTTCTAACTTGTTAAAGAATTATAAATATTTTCATTATACAATTGCAAATTGTTATATATATTTCATATAACTCATACTTATAATAAATTATCATTAAATAATGTTGATCCCTTTAATCTGTTATATTTTTCATCGTTCAAAAAAAATTATTGTTATCTACAAATTTATTTTGATTTAAGTTGTACTTCATAAATTTCCAAAACAATGCTTAAAGAATATTTAATATTTATTTAGTTTCTTGACATTTTGTTGAATATAAAATAAAAAATTAATGTCTTAACTATGAAAATGTTTATAATAAGTACATATTATATTTATACATACAAAACACATTTTAAATTTTCAGCGGAGCAATAAATGTATTGATTTTACAATGATGTGTGTTTTTTTATTATTTTTTTGACAACACTTTTTAGGGTAGTAAAATTGCTTCGATTTTCTTAATCAGCGTTTTTTTCTGGTATGAAAATGAATCGAGTTGGTACTTTTTTTGGAGGTTCGAATTTAAAAAATTCCTAATAATTATTAAATTAGCTAGGATAAACATAAAAAAATTAAGGCAAAAACGGGAATTTTTACGCTAAGCTCATTTTTGACAAAATGTTGTATAACACAAAGAATATATAATAACATTAGATACATGACATTTTAACCAAGTTTTTATATTATCATTTTCTTTACACCATTTAATGTTCAATATATTTAACTCTTTTTGGGCTATTTATAAGCATGATACATTTTGCACAAATAAATAATAAATAATTTGTTGGTTAATGAAGTTGAAAATTTAATATAAGTTTTCTCGTGAACGTTTTAAATTAGACATTAAATATTCACCAGCAACTTACTGATTTCTTAGAGAACGATTTTTTTATATTGTTATAATTCAAAAACAAATATCTGTAAGCACTTGGCATTTTCACCGAATATTGAGATTATTCATTTTTATACAACATATAATTTTAAAAATATTTTAACACTTTATGAGCTTGTTGTAATTATGATAATTTTTTGATTTTTTAAAAATGTTTTTTTATAAATATGAAATTTAATACATGGTTTTTCATAAATGTTACAATATTAGTTCAAAAATAATCAAAATTCATCAAAATATCGAAAATTTGAAATTATTTTGTACTCAAAAATTTATGAAATGTTCAATTTTTATAGCTAAGGGTTGACATTTTTTAACAAAATTACTCGTTAGTAATTAATATTGTAACTAAAAAATTCTAAATTTTTTTTCCGTGGTGATTTTTATAGACATTTTAAATTCAAATTTGTTGAAATTGTATTTTAATATAATAATATAATATTTAAATACAGAATAATAATGTTTTTTATTTCGTTGTAATTTAAACATATTTTTTGTAAGTGCTTGAAGCTTTTAAAATATATTATTATATTTTATACACTTCAATTAATTTTTTAAATGAAATGTTTTCTCCAAAAAATAATCTAACTTACAGTATTATTAATAGTGAAATTAATAATTTTTATAGCAACAATATCTTAAAATACATTTAATTATGTAGGCTGACAGACCATCTTCTCTCAGAATTGTTTTTCGTATACAATGATTTATTTATTTATTTATTTATTCATTGAATATAAATTTTACACATCCATGAAAGTGACCCACTTGATATCTACTGTACAGGAGAGCATTACCCACTTTCCGATCTTTTTATTTATAATTTTGAAATTATTTTAAGTTGTATACTATTTACTTTTTAAGTTCTCAGAATATTGCACTATAGTCATAGAAAATCGATATTTTCTTCTATTTTTTATATTTATGTATGATAAATTTTTTGTTAGTGTGTAAAAGAGCTTGTAAAAGTTATAATAGGTTACTCATAAATTATACTTTTAGAAATTTAAAATAAATTTCACTGCTTTTATATGCTTTTTATGTTATAGTTTTTATGAAATTAGTGTTATTTAAACGAAAAATAACGATTTTAGTTATTTTTTTGTAATTTAAAAACCATTTTTAATGATTTTTTAACATTACGTTTAATATTAATTTATGTAAAAATGAAATTTTCAAAATATTATCTAAACTAAATTTAGGCTACTGGTATAAATTATACCATAAACTCATTTATGTATACTGTTCTAAAATAACAGTTTACATTTTATGTAATATTTGTTAATGCGGATTTGTTTTCCATTAAAAATAGATTTGAAATAATAATGTTACAGAAAAACAAAAGTAAAATTGTTAGTATAAACTTTGTTTTCTAGTAAATGGTCTTCGTTCATGATTCAATAAAAATTCGTTGATATGGAGTGGAAAAAGTTTAAGGTACAAAAGTTTCAGTACTAAACATAGACAATTCCACCAAGTACAATTTTCCGTGACCAATAAATGAAGGAAATGTAGAAAAACCAGAAAATGTTTTTAAAAACATCGAATTGAATCGGGACGTTAAGAGTTTTTGGAGTTTTGCCAGTTGCCATAAACAAGGAAAAAATCTGCCAGCCCTAGGGGTTTTCTTTTTTTTTTGTTTCTTCTCTATTTTAGTATGAAATGGTGGCAAGTAAAACCGCCAAGAAACCTTTTTTCCAATGCATCTTTATCATTATCTTTCTCTTTTTCTCTTTCGTTACTTCACTTCCAACCATTCTACTTTTGTATCAGATTTTAAGTGTTTAAATGTTGTGCATTTCTTTTTTGCATATGTTTTTTAGTGCAGTGATTACCTCAATGCATATCGGTAAATTTGTATTATAATCCACGTATAATATTATGAATAAACATTACATAAACTATTAATTTGTTAAATCTAAAATCATATTAGAATATCCATTAGCCATTATTATATTCCATTAAGATAATAAAATAAATATATTAGACTTTCGAACACATTTTATTTCACATTTCCTATTAACACTCAATTTAGAAAAATATAATTTAATATAACGAAAGTAAACTTTATTTTCAAACTTTGTGTTAAACCATTTACGTTATGTGAGGTCAGTATAATCATGAAAATGTAATACAATATCTAATATAGAATAATCATGTTTTATTCCAAATTCGTGTACTTATATTTTTTTTCCTGGTTGAATCGCTAATATAAAGAAACTACACCAACATGACTTCCACTCTCCTTCCGATAGCATTCCCTACTCAACCCCGTTAGCATTACTTCCCTTAATTCTAAATTTGTACTACAAGTGATTGTTATATTTTAAAATTGAGTAATTAATTCAAAAATAAAAACAGAATTTTAATTGCTAGACATTTAAACTTACCAGAAATATTTTTATTTAGATATAACGTTAAAACACATTACTTAAGTTAAATTTAATAAAATTTTAAGCATTGTTATATACGTTACTTTTATCGCAACATTCGCATATACAATTTTATTATGCATGGGGACTTAAGTAGGGGTCATTAAAATGAACATACAAGTAGGAAATATAATAACAATTATAATATATATTTTTCATTATTATTAAAATGTATGGTTTCGAAATTAAATTTTGAATATGTAAATAAATACTAAATAATTATATTAGACATTAAATATTTAACAAATGCTTTTTGAGTTTTTGTATCTCTTAATCAAAAACTATTTATCACGCTTAAGTATTATAGATAGAGTATATTAGGTATACAATTATAGCAGAGACAGCTATATGATCTTACATCTATTACTGAACGTCATTAAATAAACACTAAAATACCTCTACAAAACGTTAATCTCCACAAATCCCTGGTCATACCCGCAATATGTCGAAAAAAACTGGTGACCTACTCACCATATAATTATCTATTATTTAAAATACTAGAAACATCTTCAGTAATTGGCTTCTTCAAATCGAGTTTTTTTAAATGTTCAAGCGTTTTGTAAATATAATTTACGTTTATAATACCTAGTTCGTGTAAATATTATAAATGAAAAAAGTATGACACACGATTCCCTTTTTTAAAAGAGTTTAATGAGAAAAGTAATTGTAACAATTAGGTAAATAGGTTGAAATGATAAAATTGTTTACATTTATTATTGAATATTTTTAAAATGAAAACGTTTGTGCATGATCTCCAAGATACTAAAAAAAAAATAATAATAAGACATAATTATATGGTCATTACCTAATGGCTATTATTGAATTTTGTTATACATTTTATTTACAATTATTTTAAATTTCAATTTTTTTTTATTAATATATATGTTTATTATCGTGTGTGAAACGCATATTACAGGTAGCTATGTAAATTTATCCAGTAACTCATTTACCTAGATCGTAACTGATGCTGTCCAAGATATTATGGTATTTGATGCTTCGCTTATCACTACCTAAGATTTGCGTAACGACGTTACGTAATTCGTTTTCTAATGGTTTAATGCATTAGTCTACCAATGTGCTATGTCCACTAGTAAGTTAGCATCATATTGATGCATTGTGTCATATGTCACTCTCTAAATTAGTAAAATAATTTAAGCTCAAATAGATCGAACACCGTTTACGTATACTACCTGTAATCTGTATGTATTTCATATTATTGATGAATGAGAATCTGATTCTAATATTATACTTATGTGCTTTTATGTGCATTATTTTTGTTATAAAGGAATTGTAATGATATTTTTTTAGTATGCAACTGACAAAACCCAAACACTTTAGCCGGCCTGAATCATTAGCTGTACGAGGATCCCAGACACAACCAAATTCAAGTACTGGGTGAACAAAAGTACAATATAATTATTTGCGTTTGTCTCCGTGAATCATGAAGCATTTATATTTGTGCTGAGTGACGCTTGGGTTCGGCTACCCCCTCTACTAGACTGCATACATTCCTATTTATTAAATAGACCTCAATTGGTTAAGCTTTTAGGCTCCATGTTTCATATTTATAGCTTTGTCCATTGTTCCTTAAGGTGGTTATTTTGCCCCAATTTTATTCTCAATATTTCATAAATAGTGTCTCTAGATATACATTTTTTTCTTAAAATTAACGCACAGGATGATAGCATATAATTACAAGAAGACTTGTAAAAGATTTGTTAAATGGGCTGAAAATATTGGGCTAGCTTTTAATATTAATAATTATAAATCTATGTCCATCACTAAACGCTGTTCTTCTTATTTATTCTCCTATTCAATTAAGAACACCGTCCTATCTTCATTAATAGTGATGTTTGTGTTCTTGGTTTCATCCTCGTTCCTTCTCTATACCCTAAAGTCCATATTGATTGTATTATATTCAAGGCAAATAAGATGTTAGGTTTTATAAAGGGAATTGTTGGAGAATTTCAACTGTCAAGATCATTGAAGGTTTTATACTATGCATTAGTCTGGCCCATCTTTGAGTATTATTCCGTGGTGTGGAATTCTGGAATCCTCTACCAATGGTATATAGCCAACAAATATAACATATTCAGCGTAATTTTACTAGCTTTACCGGGTTCAGAGTTAAGTATCATCCATTCATCTCATGACTATGATCTAGTACTTCAAAACTTGAATATACCATCGCTGGTCAATCGCCAATTTGCTCGTGACTTAATTTTCCTTTAAAATATCTTATGTGGTAAAACTGATTCTATTTGAACATCTTAGTTTTAGAGTTCCTGCATGTCTTATCCGTAACATTGCTTCGTTCACTGTACCGTAAATATAATATCGAATACTATTTTGTATTTTAATTAGACTTCCACCCGCAATGTTGAATAAAATAAAAGCAATAAAAAATTACGTTTTAACAGACATACTTTGCTGAAAGTCTTAATACCGACGCATGACGATATCTAACTATAGTTTTATATGCCTTTAGCATAGGCACGTGTTATAAATATTCTAACAGTAAGCTTCTTGAGCAAGACATGTCAAGGACCGATTAAAGTTTCAAAATTTATTAGTTGTAAAGAAAACGTTTTCTATATCAAAACATTCAAGATGACTGCGGAACCAGTTAGGAACCGGTTTTCAACTGAATGTGTTGTGACATCCAGACACTAATCTACTGTTCTACTATAATATTATAATATATTTGTTCAGTATACTTCTTTATTGTCATCACCGTATACCTGTCAATGACTAATTGTTAGGAATATTCTCTGAATATAAAAAAAAAAAACAAGACGAACGAGAAACTACTTGGATGTCTACCGATTTCCATCCAAAATTCTGAAAATATTTAGGTATCCGACCACTAACTACTTTATCATATTATATGCTAATAGACAACAATTAAGCTTCGATATGACCATGCTACTGTCAATGACTGATTATGATTTCCAAACTGTCTCACTATTATGAATGTTCTCTAAAGATTAATATATAATATTATCTTATCTATATCTTATCTATATAACGTATGAATGATAACATTTTTAAAACTTAGATCAATAAAATGTTATAATACAAATATTATTGTGTAATTCTGTATAAATTATATAAAAAATATTAATCAGTTTAATTACTTTAAATACGTTTAAATTAGTTTAAAATAAATATTGAATGTAAGTCGATTTTGAGTTAAATACAAAGTTAGTTATACCATATATTTCGTAATAATATGTCATTATTTTTCTGTTTTTCTTTAACTTATGTTATTGATTAAGGCTAATCCATTGAAACTTCTCATTTTGCAGTTTGCGATTGAATATTTCAATATCCTATAATATATATTATATATGACCAAGTCTGTACAAATATAATTATTAAGAAACTAAATATCCTCTTTAGGAATTACAATGTTAAAAAGATACAATCATTTTCTCAATCACATATATAATGAACTTTTTGAAATTCATCGTTTGTAAAATATTAATTTAATATAATAATTGAATGGTCTTTAATTTTACTTCGTTAATATAGATAATTCATTAACGATAAAATTGTGTAGGTTAAACAATTATTATGATCGTCTGTATGTGATTCCTAATTAAGCCCCATATATTTCATAATATAGGTCATTAAATTGGAAAGATGAACTCTTATTTGAACAAATTATTTTATATCGTGCATGATTTTTGATTTTCGTTGATTGCTCCCCTTCACAGTCGTTGTTTCTAATATTTATAATTTCCTATATTTGAATGAATGCAATCGATATAAGTTTTTCGTGTATCGTTTGTAATTTTATAAATGTGTAATCTAATTTATAAGTTAATTACCGTGCAATTTTATAGCAAATTTAAATAAATCAGTCATGGAAACGTTTCGAACCGTAAGTCAATAAGCTTGTTGTCAACGGCAAAATAAAGATATTGTAGGTACCTATGTTATAGAAACTATACATAGTACAGCTGTTCTATGCTTAATAATATTGACATATATGCAATAAATAAAAAATTAAGAGTGGAAATCAAATTGATCACTGGGATGAACTGACATTTGAATGGCCATCAAATACAACTCAATAATCACGAAGTAGGTACATAAAGGTTCATCGATAGGAAAACATGAATAATTAGATTTGTGTAGGTGTGATACTAAATATATGTTCGCATTACCAACAAGAAATACCGGGAAAATCAAATTAACATCGATTGCATAGGTTTAAGTAACTCGTGCAGGAATGCATCCTTGACAAACAAATATATTATGTAATATGATTAATATAATATCAATTAGTGTATTGATTAAGCATTATTTCCATAAATTTATTGCCTTGATTGATAATTAAAAAATAATATTGACTCACATGTTAATTCCTTCTTACATATAGTCTGTCTATTAGGTTTCATTATCGCCGTAAACCTACAGAGTGCATAATTTTACGGGGAGAGTGGAGGCTAATATTCTACTTGCAGTAGTATTATAATAATATATTGTATTATATTATATTCAGTGATACTGATTTTAAATTTATTCGTGGTACCGTAATTTATTTTTTAATCATTTAATCTGTTTTATCACACATGGTTAAGTGCAAGAATTGTGGTATTGTAGGTATGCACTTTTCTTCATAAACAATATAATTTTGTGTGAATTTATACCTCTAAAAATATGTGTCTTTCCAAGTCGTATTTGGTATAGAATTTATTTATCTATATTTTATGAGTATTCCATTCATTATTTAACGATGTATTTTGTGAATATCAAATTATGTTTGATAATTTAATTTATGTATCGTACTTGTGTTTGAAAAGCATAACATAATATTGCAAAATGAATTTGAACAAAATTTTAAGTTTAATACATTATTTTAACATGTAAGAAGTATCGAGATTTTAAACCGTAAACGTGTGTAACTAAAATATACTAATGTACCTACCTTGTTCTATTTTTACACAATATAAAATAAAAATATAACACAATGATATTTTTCATGGTTTTAAAGTTTTAAATCTGTCATGTATTTTACTGCATTATTGTACACTTTTAAATATTACACTTGACCTCGATTTTCAGGAATTTAAAACCTTATTTAGTTATTGTAAATGATATTATATATTTATATTCAATAATAATATTGCCTAGCTATCTTTGGAAACCATTTTCAACAATTGAAAAGAATGTACAAAGGGACAAACATATTATTTTGTTCATCCTTTTTACCTGAATAATAATATATCAAATGCAGGCGCTGTTAAAAGTACTTACTCTGTTTTATTGATATTTTAATAATACAACCATTCTTGATATGAAGTTTTTAGTAAAATTAATTGAATATGCATATATGTATATATTTTCTTTTTATTGACATGTGTCGTTAGTGCCGAGATATCAGACTGTGTAATATAAAATATAATAAAAATAAATAACACCTCCATAATAATAAACATTTAAAAATTTCACTTTTCTTTTTGTGTTCATCACGTGTCTGTCCAGTTGATATTTAAAATTGATCTATTGATATGTACTTATTATTTTTACTACCACCAGTATCACGATATATCGTAATAATAATAATTATAAAAGTAGGTTTTTTTTTAATTTCAACTGCACCAGTTTTAGTTTTTAGAAGTAATTATTATCATATCTAAGTTTACAGTACATAGATAGGTATCCATAGTTTAAAATAGATATAATACAATGTCATCATTGTTAATTGGCTTCTTTTTTTTTTTAATTTAAAAATGTATTATTTATAATTTAAATATAGTATAGCTCATAAAATATCAATACATACATATATTTTTTTATCTAACAAAGTATTTAACTATAAACTGAAACGTATTTACTTTTTAGCAATCCTATAAATGATTATTATGTATGGAAAAACGTTGATCATAGCGTTATTATTATAACATTATTTTGTATAGTTTTTTCAGTGATATTTTAAAAACTAATTTATTAGTAATTTAAGTTCAATAGAGTTGAAGTATATACGATATTCAAACGCCGCGATTGAATAACACGATAAATTACGTGAAAAAATAAATTTTCGGCCATTAAATCGCGGTACTTACTCAGCACTTTGCGCGTTATTGTTAAAATGAGAAAACAAGATATTTATCGCTTCTTTGTTTGTTGTCGAGCTCTCTTCTTCAGACACTGCTGCGCGATTTTGACTTTGCTCTCAAAAGCATATCTCGCAACTGAAATCGTCAAAAAAAAAAAAAAAATAAATAAATAAAAAAAAATATGACACACGATATAATATTTTTATCTCTTAACCGCGCACGACCATTTGCAGCCCATCATCGCTTCGGGGCCAAACGGCGGCGTGTTTCGCTGTTGCAGGTCGACGCGCAACAAACGTTTTTACGGAACGGCCGTTTTTGAATGTCTCGACGATCGATGTACCATTTGCTGCTTGCAGAGGAATCGGAAGCGTTGAAATTTCGTCGTCGACAGTCGGTTTAATTTAAAATGACGTTGCGCCGGTAAAATATAGTTAGTGATCGACAACTTTTTGGCGGCAAGTCCGACGTGGCACCCCGCGGACTGGGTGTTAAAAAACGCGCAGTGTCAGCGTCATCGTCGCTCACTGACCTGTGTGGAAGGCTAATTTTGGGATTGAATAATCGACCTATCCGGACGCCGGGCGGGCTTGTTCCTCTCTCTCTCTGTCTCTCTCTCTCTCTCTCTCTCTCTCTCTCTCTCTCTCTCTCTCTCTCTCTTTCTCTTTCATTATTCAACCCTCCGTATCCTCTGTGACGGGAAAGCAATAGCCCGTGGCATAGTCCCGGATTGTGCTCACGCCATGGCAGCAAGCACTGATGACATAATATCAAGAGAGCGTTTTTTTTTTCAAATTTCTTTCATTCGGTAATATTATATCCGCGATACCATCTCTAAACTATTCAAACATTATTCCGTCTGTCCTTGTTTCATACCACGAAATCTCCGACGTAACTAAAGAACAAACAATACGAGGAGTTGAATCCCGTCGAATGGATATGAAAAGTTTGTCGATTATTCGCTAGAATGAGAAGTACGAATTACTATTGCTTTGCTAACGACTTTTACAAACGGTATCAATTAAACCGCGCGATTCTCAAACTTTCTACAGCATTAAGTTCCATAATTTTACTGCCAAAATTTCGTTTATTTGTAGTGGCCAGTCGTTTTATTGCGGATAAATGTTATAAATTAAATTATATACGATTTAATCGCCGAATCGAGTTGGACAAATTTAATTACGTCATTAAAAAATGAAAAGATAAAATTAACTTCGAAGATATTAAAAATAATGATCTTTCTATTTAAATGTTTCTGCAATAGCATTAATAGTTTCTTGTACATTACAGTATATATTCATATTGTGTACCTCAAACACTCGAAAGCAATCATTTTGATGGCGCTAAAACCATATTCAATAGGTACTAACTGCAGAAAAAATAACTTTAATTAGGAATGTATTATATATCTTAAGTTACTAAAATAATTTTGGCGAATCAATAAAAATAAGCAATACAAAATCAAAACAACGAAACCAGCACTTTGTTTTGAACTTAATTTATTTTTATAATATTTATTTAACAATTAAAAGGACATTCAAGTAGTCATTGTATATTATTGTTAGAAAATGAATATTTACAGTGGACTTATTATGTCTTAAGCATATATAGTATGCAGCTGACTTATAAGTATCATATTATATAGTAATAGTATTACAATTTGGCAATACAATTTACGAAAAAAATAATAATAATAATAATACCAATTGATAAACATTATTCACATATCAAGAACAGCAGCGATGTGTTGATACTTTTATAGTTTTATCGTAATGTTAGACATAATAGTTTTATTACATGAAATAAAATTCCGTTACAAACATTTTTTCTCTTTGAAAAAAGAAAACATAAAAACATGTGAATTTCTGTACGTACGACATTTCATTGAGCTAAAATATTTAAAAACACAAACTATATCCAATTGCTATTTCGTAATACCGATTAGTTCTTTATAACATTATTATAGTAATATATGTATAGTAATTTTAATATTTATCACAATGAATATCGGATGATGTCGTTTTCAAACAATATATAATATATACAATAAAATATTATATCTTAAATACTTAATATGATGTTTTCAAAATTCCATTACATACAATTAGCGTTAAAATATATTATGTCATAACATTTTTAAAATACTAATAATTATAATATTATAGTTATTAATAATAATTTAATTTAATTACAATTCTATTTACGTCCAATAAATCAAATAAGTAGGTACAGAGAAAATAAAATTATATTAACATGTTAGCCAATAAGTGTACATTGAGATGTATTAATATAGATATTTTTATTAATTTACATTTTATAACTTTAACTTTTATATAAATATTATATATTAGAAGATAACTAACATCACTAATAACAACTAGTAAAAGTAAAAAAAAAAAATAAAAACAATTAGTATTAGGTATTAATTTTCCAAAAATATTAATTAATAAAAAACTTATGCATTAGTATAACATAACGGAAAAGAATCATATAAAAATGATATTTACAATATTGTAATATCGTTAATTATTATGTTTTAATTAATTTTGGTTAAAATAAAATAATATTTTTTTTTTTTTTTTTGGGGGGGGGGAATAAGTATGTGTAACCCTGTACAATATAACTTAAGTGCGATAATTAAAACTAAATCAAAAGGTTATGCAATATTATAATTTTTAATACAATCTTAATTTTGTAACACTTTTTAGATATAATTATAATTTATATCTGTTATTTAATATAGATATAAACAAATATAATGGTAACGATTCTAATAGTATTATGTATGGGTTTATGAGATTAATTAGTTAATTAATAATTGGCTAAATTCTAAATATGCATTCCAAAGTTAATATTTTACTTAATTCTGGTAATTGAAATAAAACACGAGTAAACAAAAAAACATTTTTCATGAATGTTTAACAGTAATCATAATTTATTATAATATTATACTTTATACAAAGTCAAAAAAAGTACATACATTTAATTTTTATTATCTATACAGTAGAATCGTTTCTCTTTATCTTACGGATATTACCATCAGTGGTAATGCAACAAACCATAGCATCACTTCGATTCCTGAAGCTGTGGACTTTCTGCGTGATATGGCAGCCATTGTGTCTCCTAAATGAATAAGCAATTAAAAATATTATTATTATTATTATTATTATTATTATTATTCAATTTTCTTTATCTTAATATTATAATATTATATAATGTCCACTTTGAATATAGTAATCAGGTAATGGTCTTAATGTTTGGAAAAAATATGTTAAAACTTATATTTCCAATATCTATTTTAACATCGACCCATTTTGTACGACGTTGACAGAAAATAATAAGTCAAAAAAGTATACAAATTGTATGCAACATATTACCTACATACATTATTATTAATAGGCTTAGAATTTTTTTTTTTTGAACTTGTTCAGATATCTATGTTTTTTTTATTCAAATATTTGAAAACCATTTTTTAATTTATTTTTTTAAATTAAATATTCAAATATAAACTTGATCACTAATTTTCTACCCGACTTAGGTTTTTTTTTATTCATACAGTTGTGTCTTGGCGACCTGAACTCATAAAAAATAATAACAAATGCATGGATGATTTTACTGTTCAAACAATTTCTCGATTTTAAAAATTACATTAACAGAAGAACAACGTACTGTAACACTAAAATTGGCTAATATGACAAAAACAACGCAGATGGAATTCATTTTATATTTAAATTACTATCATTTTTTTTTTGTTTCTTAGAATAAAATTAAATTCCGAATGACACTCTATATATTTTTTCTCTTTGCGCTTGCTTATAATAATTGTATAATGATTCAAAAGACTGTTTCAGTTTTAAACATATTTTTTTTAAACAAAAATAACATCGTTTATGATGTTATTTTGACATGTCCTACGGGTTTTTAACCGATCTGTGTTTATTTCAACTAAAAATGTTTATGTGCGACCTTTAACTTTCATAACTATAATATTATTATATCGACTGTGTTTGATGGATAAGGGATTTTAAACCTAAAACGAGGATGCCACACCCACATGACATGTTGTTTCCATCTTACAAATATACAGCATGACAAATTAATTTTTTTTAATAATAGAGTAAATTTATTTATTGCGAAACATAATATAAGGATACCTGAATACATTAACTGAGTTTTGTCATTTGCTTATTATGATCTGCAATATTTTAAAGTGACTTATTATTACAGTACGTACAATATCATAATTCATTGATCCTCATAAAATAGTAATAATTACTAAATCTTCGTAAAAATCTTACGATAAAAACACAGATAACTATGCTTTTACGTTTGAGGTTAATAATAGGTGAACAAATTCTGTTATTTGAGCTAACTACTCAAAATTGAAACTGCTGAACACACAATTAGACGTGCTATATTGTACGTTTGTAAGATGGGTACAACATAATATTATGCGGGTGTTGTCAACAGGACAGGTATTCATTGACGAAACAAGCTACGGGGTGTAATATAATGCGCATGTTGAACTTACAACTCCTATCAATATATTTTTGTTTTCAGTATACCCTCACATAATATTCTCGACAGGCATAATACTATAATATTATCATGTCCTTTCTCGTCAAGGATGAAATAAATATATCAGGCGAATACGAATAATATGATATGCATATCGAACGTTGAATTCACCCCCCCTCCCACCACTAATACCTATATCTATATCATCAACAAACGCACCAGGTTGTCTAATGAGCAGTTATGAGCAGTGAACGTCACAGGCTTAAAATATAATATAAACATATATTTACACTCATGTATATACTAAGTGATTAATTTAACACGACACACTCATTAAAAAAAAAAAAAAAAATAAAAAAAAAATGTTAACATTTTTGAAAATATTTGATTTACAAACCATTATTTTAAATCATAAAAACAACATTTTTCTAAAAAAAAAAATATTTTTTTCAATTTTTAATCGTTATCGTTTTAAAATATATTTTTTAATGAAAACGTACATTTTTAATTCGTTATTCCAAATCTGAATATTTTTCGGAAACTATTAATATCGAATTTTAAACGTGTAGTAATCAGTTATAAGTACTTAAAGATTGTATGAGCGAAGCAGTCGGAGTACAACACAAAACATTAATCCACTACTCCGCTCATCTACACTTACTTTAAATAATTTATAGCTAATAAACTACTCCTTTAAAATGTTATAGATTGAAATACTCCAAATAATAATCTGCTGTAGAATATTAAACTAAAATTTCTGTTGTAATTCAAAATTGTAAAAACTTAAAAAATGATACCGATAAATATTAGAAAAATATAATTTAGTTTCAAAAACTGCTGTCTTTTAATGATTTAAAATTATGAAAATTAAATATTTTCGAAAACGATAGTGTTTTCTAAAATAATGAATGTCTTGCGCTTAATGGATTGCCCAGTATATTATATTATTTTATTATTATACCTATTTTTACACAAAAATAATATAGTATACTACTCTTGCGTTATAATTATAATTATGAGTGTCGTTGATAAATATACGAAAAGTATAAAAAAAACACATTTCTACAACCAACTTTGTATCAAATAATATACACATAGAGTTTTAATGTCATATTCTCTTTCATCTTATGTACCTACCGTTTTGCCTTTGCCTACACAATCGTTTTGATCCGTTCTGCAGACTAATATTTTGTAACATTGTTTGA
>JACXSJ010002204.1:0-53010 GCA_014851325.1 Pentalonia nigronervosa | reverse complement strand
TTAGAGATGAAGTGGTATGTGTTCAATATTTAAAAGACCGAGGGTTATTACTGGCTGATAATCCGATGACATGTATAAAGGTGAAACACGGTGTTGTATGTAATGGCCAACTTGTGGAATATTTAAGAAGTAGTAAAAAACGAAATTCTGATGGCACTATGAAAAAAGTTGTAACATTACGATGTACAAAACGGGGTTGCCAAACTTACCAATCGATTCGTAAAGATAGTGACTTTTTTACATACACGAATCTTAACGGCCGTTGTAATAGTCAGCTATCATTATGTGAAATAATGGAAATAGTTTGGTTCTGGGTTAATTTAGTTCTAATAAATCAAGCTGTAAATTGGACTGGAAGAACCAAAAACACCATCATTGATTGGTATAATTTATGCAGAGATATACCAGTATATTGTTTTTCAAAAAGAGAGAAAATGGGTGGTCCTGGTTGTACTGTCCAAATTGACGAATCCCTTTTTCAGGGTAAAAGGAAGTATAACCGTGATCGATTACAGCGTGGGGACCATCAGCCATTAAGAAAAATAAGTAATTCCAGCAACGAAGATTCTGACGAAAATGAAATAGTACGTACAAATAAAAATTATGGGAATCGTATAGTAGGAGGCCCATGGGTATTTGGAATTTGTTGGAAACGGCCACTTATTATTAGAACGGCGATTTTTTATAGTAGAAAAACGGAACCGAGAAACTCTTTTACAAATTATTAAAAATGAAATAAAAACTGGAATGACAATTTATAGTGACCAATGGAGAGCGTACTCAACATTAAATCATCATGGATATATTCATAAAACAGTTAACCACTCAGAATTTTTTATTGATCCGGAAACAGGAGCACACACTCAACAAATTGAAGGCTTATGGAGAATTATGAAATCCAAATATAATATCAAAAAAAATGGGGCGTCTCCTTTACTAGATCGACAACTCAAAGAAGAGTGGTGGAGATCGTGTCAAAATCCAAAAACCATTTTTGATGCATTTTTGACTGATATGAAAAATACGTTTACGAAACAATACATATGACATTGAGAAGTGGAATGAAAATGAAAATTATTTAATAATTAATAAAATTATTTGTATTTTACATGTATTGAACCATAAATCAGTGTGTAGGTCGCATATTGGACCGTAAATCAGTGTGTAGGTCGCATATTGGACCGTTACCGCATAATTTCCTTTTTTTTATACACATCTTTAATGGTTAATCTATTTTATATAAATAAATTATGTTTAACTATTTTTAATATAGTGATATTATTTTCTTTTGGCTTGTTTTGGCCACACTATTTTTGTTATCACAGATAAAATGGAATCTGTCCCGTTCCGACCGGGTTTTAGTAATTTAATATTATCTTGTATTTCCGTGATGGCAATTTTTAGTACTTTCACTGTCTTGGACTCTCAGGGTTACCTCTCCTCAAGAAATGACCAAACCGTAACAGCCTATTTCCTCATTTTGTCTAGAATTAATGCTACTCCTGTCTCCTATACTATACCCGTATTATTGATATAACCATAATTCTAAAATATACCTTTCAATCAAAATTGTATGTATTAAAACTATAAATTATAAATATATAATTTTACCAAGCATTTACGATGCATAAAGATATTGAAATGTTTATTTCTAAAACCTATGTTCTATGGGGTAATCGGTCAAAAAATTCACTCATTTTTTTTTTACTGTTGGATAAAAAGTCCGAGCACGTTTTCATTGTTAGATTAAAATTCCGAAAATATAAATTATTTATTAAAATATATATTTATTTTCTTATTCAATAATTGATAGATAATTATTTCTTATATCTATAAAATTACGATTGTCAAGTAGGTACAAATATATTTCAATAATATTTGTAGACTGTAGGAATAATAAAGACACAATTATTATTATTACTATTTATAATCATGAATAAGGAATAGTAATCAAATATAATATTGTATGAGAAATTAAGAACCAAGATTCATTCTATGGCATACTATAAAACTATAATTATGTCTATACATAATACGTAATATTCGTAATATGTACACTATTATTCTTTCTCTTAAGGGATAAAATTACCAACTAGGCAAAATTATTCTATCCAATCAAAATCGCAAACAACTTTTGAATCACTAATTTATCTATAAATAAAAGCAAAGAATTTAAACAGCAAAACATAAACGTCTGAAAAATTATAAAATAAAAATATCAAAAGATTTAAAAAGATTCAAAAGATGAACGGATTACTTGAAGACGAAAAAAAATTAATTTCACGAAATTTAACTTTGAAAAGTACTCTTCTTTATAAAGTCTATTTTTGTATTCTGGAATAATATATATTATATTATATATAAACGATAAAAATAAATTAACTGAAAACATGATTTTAACAAATCAACAGAATTGAAATAGTTGGTCATAAAATAATAATACCAATTATCAACAAATCTCACATATTACATTCCCAGTATTGATTTTTGTTTTATAAATTATATTTCACACAGAATCTTTCTTATTAGAGTTAATGAACGCATGAACAAAATCTAATTTATATCACTATCAATAATATTCAAGGGCAAGAGAATATTCGATGGACAATAATACAATTTATAATTTACAAACATAATTGTGTTTTGTTATTTTATTATAGTTTGTTTCAATTTGATTGCATTACTATGCACACAATGCAATAATCTGTATCTAACAAGACAGTGTTATTATTATTTGTTATTAAATAGAAAGTCAATTTTAACAACTCCAAACCCTTTCAGTTATTATATAATTGAATATATTATATTATAATGTATGTATTTCTTACCTATCTATTAAACATTATATATTTTTTAGTCAATAATCAAAAAAATTTATTGAAACCTTCATCAATTATGTCTTTAAACCTTAGTATTAAAAATAGATTTGACATTGAGTTATAAAGTTATAAATGACACAATTACTATAGTTTGTATTTTTTATAAGAATTTATTGATTGCATACAGCCAAGAGACTGGACTATATTCTTTATTTTTACGAACAAAAACATATTTAAATCTATATGTAATTTTAAATTAAAAAATGTACATTTGCCATACTGAATAATGACATAAACAAAATACCAGCATCAGCGTTCAAAAGTATAAACTGTCAGTTAGTCCAAGAAATGGACAAAATTTTTAATTCCCCTTTCCACTATCCAATAAATTTATTATTCTTATAAAAAAAACCAATCCATTTTGTTTTATAATTTATGGATAATTATAGCAATGGTTAATAAGAGTTTAATGTTATTTAATAGTAGTAAAATATTTTTTTTTTTAATAACAAAATTTCAATTTTGAATAGCAAAAAAAAAATACAAGTCATAATCGACATAGTATTACAAACCAAAAAGAAAATATCACAATACATATTTTCAAAATGTTTACAATTCTATGTTAATAATTGCTGACATAGACATTTTTGCTGTCTAAAAATATATTACCAATATACTTCCAATAAATAAGTAAAAAAACAATCTGAATTTATCATTATTCATTACCATAATTATTAAAAACTAAATGATTTGAAAAATAAAGCAAATAAAAAATGTGATATTTTTTATCTTATTAATTATATATATATACGAAAAAAAATTAAGACAATATGACAAATCATAATATAATGATTTTATAGAACCTATATGATCAAACTTTTTATGCATTAAAAATTAAAATATAACAACAAAATATACAATATTAAATTGTCCTTGTGTTGTACTATTATTTGTTTTATAGATTAATGAGTGAAAAAAAAATTATAATAATACTGGTAAATAAATGTAAAACCATGGCAACAATCCTATTAAACATGAAATAGTAGGCTATAACTTTTACAGAATAGTTTATATTCTAATCATTAATATATAAATATTATAACATAAAAAAATTAAAAAAAAAAAACATTGTTCCTAAGTCCATTTTATTTTATTCAATGGCAACATTGGAAGACTTAAAAAAAAGACATATAAATAAAAATTAACAGATGAACACGAAAATAAAAAATACATTTTTAATAAAGTTATCAGAATTAAAACTTTATTTTCTTTGTACTATAAAAATAATAAAATAGGCGAGTGTATGCCTAATTATGGAGGAGTTTTTAAAATCCAGACTATAATAATTGTTATAATCTATATAAATTTTTAACTTAAAAAAAAAAAACATTAACTTGTAGTTATTATATACATATATAGATATACATATACATATAAAAATACGTTTATGTTGTTCGTCTTCTGTTTGTGGCACTCCCAATATCTTACAGATACGTCGACTCGCCTAGAACCACCGGAAACACAATCACATTTGCATCTACGCCATCAGGTGTATTGTGCTCAAGCGACAGGTTTACGAAAGCCTAAGGGAGAGAATAAAGCGGCCTTCACCAATCATTATTCTAAAAAAAAATACTACACAATATTTAGGGATGATGGCGTTTTACTAAAATGTTCAAACAAAAATCAAATTATTAATTATATCAAATTTGATTTTTAATGTAAAGAAAACGTTCATTTTAAAAATTTAAGTTTTTAAAGGGGAAAATAATAGTTACAAAATGATACACAAGAGACAATTTGTTCATGTGTATATTATAATAATATTTTCCACAAGCTTAATAAGACAGGGAGTTAAAGCGATAGCCTAAATGAGAAATATTTCAAAAGAATAATAAAATTATTTTTTCAGTAATCCTCATTTTTTTTAATGCGCTAATTATGTTTTTGAATAAATCACTGACCAGATTCCCATCCATCTTCTTCTTCTTCAGCTGTTGTGCAACTACTTGATTCACTTTCTGATAGTGTTTCACCAACAACTGGTTCGGAAACATCAGTACGTTCAAATAATAAACTTACATGAAAGTCTGCACTAAAAAGTTTATTTTGTTTATCCTTATGGCCGTCCAAATCCCATTTGTTCATGTTTAATGTCAACAGACGATTATCACTTCCACCAACATGACCAATAGAGTTTGTACTATTACATAAATATTTGAAATCACCATTAAACTATATTATAAATTTTTTTCAAAACAACTTTTAAGTACTAAACAATTCATGTTACTAAAAAGTATATTGAAAACTCCATAAAAAATATCATATGTAAACACTTAACTCTATTATATTATATTTATTAATTATAAGAATATTAAATTCATAATATTAGGTAATATAATTATAAACTTACCGCATTTGATTATTTGGTAATCGAAAGTTAGTTGAGTCATCCATACTATTTGTATGAACAGTTTTTGCCTGCTGGCCACAATGTTTATTTTCTCTATTACCATTTTCAGTAATAGCTGGTTCACAAACGAAAAAAGTATTAAACCAGAAATGAAATAATTTTTCCTGAAACAATAATACAATGCTCAACATATAAACTTTTTTATTTTTAAATTAAAAAATATAAAAATTTAAATGCTATCTTAAATATCATAGTTATAATTTTTTTGTTAAACATATAAAAAACATTCTGTATCAATTGCTCATTAAAAAAAAAAAATTGCTTTTATAGTCTGAAATTTCTATATCATATAAGTTATGAAATAATGAAACATAAGTTACATTTTAATTTAATAACCAATAAGAAAGGATATTATACAAAGTTAAAAATGTTTTTAAGAAAATATTTAAGTAAATTAAAATATTAACTTATAGTATTACAGATTAAAACATAATACATAGAAAATGAACATGGTTTATAACATTTTGCATTAAACTGTGTTTTAAGTTTTTGATTGTCCATAAAATGTAATAATAATGCTTAGGTCCTTTTGACATACTGCCTATATTTTAGTGATATATGTGTATGTACCTGCGTATATCACAAACAATAAATGTAAATTAATTTAAAGTGTGAAATTCTTCAGAATGGCCAAACACATTTTCAAACATGATTGATATAAAAATTAAGAAATGTATTTAGATAATTTTTATTTTGAGAACCTTAATAATTTAAAAAAGAATATTGATAATGAATAAAAGTTAATTATTATATATTATATTTATTAGTTAAATAAATGTTAGAAAATAATTGTATTTTAAATTCATACCTTTTTCTTCATTTTATGTTTATTGTAACACTCTACTTTCACATCTCCAAGGATTTGGGTCATTTGTGTTAAACGAATTGTTACATCAGAAGCATTACGCCGCATATCATGTACATCAGATGAATAGACTTTTCTGAGTTTTGAACTATCTCCATTTATCCATTCTGATATAACTAAACGGATACCTAAAAATAAAATTTTAAGTAATACTCTCAAAATAATGTTGATGAATAATACTAATTACTAATAACTAAAAATACTTACATGTTTGTCCCGAATTAAAAATATTAGGCACGGGATCTAATTTTATTTCCTTTACAGTCAATACCACAGGCTTGTAATTTAATTTTTTTTCAACTAACAATGCATAATAGTTGACATATCTTCTTTGACTGGGAATAGTGACACCCTAAAATGAAATAAGACAATGTTTATGGTATGTATACATTTAAAAGATTTAATTGTATGTTACATAATTCAAACTACTTTGTGTATCATTATATTGATGACATTTTAATTTATATAACAAGTCTATTAAAATTTAAGAAACAAATATTTTTTTAGAAAATAAATAACTATTTAAATTATAGAAATTAAATAATATCATAATTCTGTTTTTATTTTTTTATATTAGACTCGCAAGGACTAGGATTATATATATTTTATATTATAATTTGATTTGATTTTTGCAAAAGTTAAAAAAAAAACTTTTTATTAAATCATTTTAAAAAAAAAAATTGAAAAAACACATTTTGTAGGGTATGAGTTTTTAAAAATGTTGATATTTAAATATTTTATTTTCATTAACTTCGTGATTTTTATTAATTTTTTAAGTTTCAAAAATTATAATTTATAGAATAACAATTGATGAATAAAAAAATCTTATTAGAAGATGAGATAAAATAATTTCAAAATTATGGAGTATGGTATTTAATAATATACAATTTTTCTTAAAACTAAATGATTGAAAACCGATAAATCAATGAAAATAAAATTACATCTACAAAATGTGATATTACATTATTTTTTTTAGTAAATCATTAAATTAAAACATGAAATATTTGTAGTCTTTGGTCCTGCGAGTCTTATAAAAAAAAAAAACAGAATTATGATATCTCCATTATTTTAAGAGAAATTGTAATTGATAAATCCTTACCTGCCACTCTGTATATGATACAACTTTTTTTATTTTAAAGTTAAAAATACAATTAGTAATACCTTTTTATCAAACGTTCTCTTTTGGCCATAATAATTGAGAGCATCTTCTGCTGATAAACACTGTAGACTATGTATTAGATAACAACATATCATTACACCAGTTCGGCCCTTAAAATGAAAACAAATTTTATTAATGAATCAATAATAAATAAATAGACACAATACTTAGAAAAACTAAATTATACCTTTCCAGCTTTACAATGTACAGCGGCTACATTTCTGCTGTCTTCATCGAGCCATTGATGAACATCTTCACAAAAAGGTTTGATCACTTCAATACTTGGAGGGTTATGATCTTGAAATGGGTAGGTAGCTACACGCTGGTGGAACTTCCGAGAATCATAAGACCGTTCTGAACAACTAAAAATATAATATTGAATGAATATTTAAAAAATTACATTTTAAATGAAAAAGTTATTACTCACAGATTATATATTTTATAACGATTAGGATGTTTCTGATCAAGGAGCCTGCTTACATCATCTATGTGATTTCGGTAGACTACACCTTCTAAATTTTCTGCTGGAAATCCCATTGCTATCACATTGTTTAGAATGTCTAATCAAATCGATTAAGGACAACATTGACAAAAACCATGCAAGAATTAGAATCAACACATTTTTACTAACATTTTTCAGTTCTAACATGATGAATTTCAAGAGATGGAATAAATATATTATAATCATGCAATATTCATTGATAACATTAGAGACTACATTTTTACTAATTTGCATAAATAGCTGATATTCTATAAAACAAGTAAAATTATAAAAATAATTTTACCTGTTGAATACTTATTAAAAAAATTATATAATTTGTATATTATATTTAGAAACTATATACTAGGTTACACACTCATTATTTTTTTAATCTCATTTTTGAAAATAGTTTTTTATAATTATTTGAAATCATTAAAAAAACTAAATTTTTGATTTACTAAATTTATTTTTATTTTTATAATTTTAGTAAGTTTTTTCTTTTTTGAATGACATTTAACAATATAAATTTTAAATTTTATATCTTAAAGCAAAATATTTTTCTGGAAATTTTAACATATAAAAATCAATTTGAACCAATATAGTATTTAAAATTTAAGTAGCACAGTAATACTACACTACATTGCTTATTATACTATGTAGAAATACACCTATTTGTTTATTTAAATAGTGTAATTCTACAGGTTATGAGCCCAGAACATTATTAATTATTATAAAGTTATATCTTAACTTAAACTAAAAATTGATTTCATTAAAAGTAAATTATTAGATGATGAAGAAAAGCGTAAGAATAAATCCATTGATAGTTCAGATATATTCAAGAGTTTAGTAGCATCGGAAAAGCCTTTATAGTTGATAAGGAAACTCATCAAATTCATTTTTTTGAATGTGGTGACCATAACCATAAAGACCTAATTGCCCAAAATCGAAAGCCAGAAAGAAGAAATATTATTTAAATAAAATATAGCAGACGCTGATGAACATTCAGCAACTGCTTTTATAACTGATTCAGGTAATATAAGTTCTAATAATTTAAAATGGTTTATTGACTCTGGAGCTACAGATCATTTAATTAATACTGAAAATTATTTCAATAAATCACATTTACTTAAAAGACCTATTATTGTAAGTGTAGCTAAAACTGGACAAAGCTTGACTGTGATAAAAGTAGATTATATTAATGTCATTAGTATTATTAATGGTAAAGAAATAATGTGTAAAATAGAAAATGTTTTGTATGTACCTGAATTGAGGCACAATTTATTGTCAGTTGGAAAACTAGAAAATGCTGGTTTAATGGTTATTTTCAACAATGGTTTTGTAATGGATTAATGGTATACAATAAGCTCAATAACAAAAACAATTTGATTATAAAAGGTTCAAAAGTTGAGAATTGTATGAACTTATATTTGACTTAAATCAAAATATGTCAATTGCAAATTCTAGTTATTCAAATACTATTGATCTCTGGCATAGAAGACTTGGACATTTAAATTTTCAAACATTAGAAAAGTTGCTTGATATCATGGATGGTATTTGTATTAATAATGAAAAATACAATGAAATATGTGAAGTCTGTATCAGTAGTAAACAAGCATCATTACTTTTTCTGGAACTAGAGTGCGAACAACAAAACCATTGGAACTTATTAATTTAGATGTCCGTGGACCTATTGAACCCCAGATTTGAGATAATAAAAGGCACTATATTACCTTTATTGATAACACACATTTTACAGTAGTTTATCTATTATCAAAGAAAAATGAAGTTTTCAATGCAATTTAACAGTATGAAGTCAGTGCTACAGCACGTTTTGGACAAATTATATCTCATATTCATTATGAGTATTATAATAACAATTTTAAAGGTATCTATGTTCAAAAGAGAATATAATTAGAATATACAGTTCCATATAAACTCCGACAAAACTGTGTTGCTGAAAGAATGAACTATACAATCATGAAAAGGGTTAGAGCATTGAATTTTGATTAGGGTATAAACAAAAAATTTTGAGGTGAAACAGTATACACAGCAGTATATTTAATAAACTGATGTCCAACAACTAGGAAATTAAAAAATAGGGCACCTGCTGAACTTAAACCAGTAGAGATATTAAAAATTTTAGTAGCACAGTAATACTATACTACACTGCTTATTATGTGATAACTTCAAATATTTATTAAGTTGTAACTAATATACTACATCAAAATTATTAAAAAAAAATATTCTGCTTTGGAATATAAAAAAAAAAATAAAAAATGGAAATATTGGAAATAAAAATGAATATTGTTCTTTAAAAAAACATAATAAAAAATAGCAAATTTTTTTTCTCTTCAAAAATACTATTTTTTAAATACTTAAAAGTAAAAATAAAAATTTATTTTCGAAAATGTTAATATTTTTTAGATGATGAATGTTCACTGTCATTTGTATAACATTAATATTTTTTAATTTTATAATGGAGGTCGGTTTTTATAAAGTTAGATTTATAAAATTATACTCACTAGGTACATATTATTATATTAGCAAAGAATCAAATTATTCTGAACAAAAATTATTTTTAAGACACAAATTAACTAACAGAATTTATTGAATGAGTATTTTGAAATATTGTTAAATGTTTAAAAGAAAAGGCTTTGGTTCATAAAAATATTATTAATAGATACTAATATTTAAAATGTAATATTATATAATTCAACAAAAAAACCATTCAATTTTGAAAAAATATAATTATTTTAACATCATACAAACTTTTGTAAACAGAAAACCCATATTCTTAACAAGTATTTGATTCCAATAAAAGTACTTCTAATCTGTGAAATAATTGATTGAAAATTCAAAGGATACAAGTCAAATCGAGGTTGAACCCATCTTCAGTATAACGTTTTCTTTGTTTACTGACCAGTTTTTTAATTGGATTAGTCATTTTGATGTTGGGAATGGCCATTCTGGTGCGGATTGTCGAGCTATGCACCAGACCAGTAGATTGTTCGTCCATGGCCCTGCTGTATACTGTTAATTATGTGCATTGTATTTACTAGACTGTGAACAAACAACAAGGCATTGAATGTATAAACATTTGAGAAAAATCGTCAACAAATTTCACATTTTGATGTACAGTTTAAACAGCCTTACCTTATAGTCAAGTCCAGAGTAAGTATGTAGGTAGTTTATATATCAACAATACATTTTATGTGTGATCAATAAGATGAACATTATGTCTATTTGTGTAATGAATAATGGTAATAATTTTCGGCTGGATACTCCAGAGATGTAAAGGGACAATGTAACAGAAGAGGGGAAAAAGAAAATGAAATGAAAAATAAAAACTTATAACATTTTTAACATTAAAAAAAAAAGAAACAAAGAACTGGAAAGCTTACACCGTAACAGTCTGTTCAATTGTGAAAAACATAATAATTACAAACACCGCACAATGTGACCAACGAAAATCATGGAGACTAAACTATATTTTTTAACCACTACAAGCACAGATGACAGACCACAGTTCACAAATAATAATTATTTATTAAAGAGTACAATGTAAAATCAGAAAATATTGTTGTCATCAGTCATCAAAAATTCAAAATTAAAATATTTCACTAAATACTCATTATTATATTAAAATATTACACGATTTTATAAAGTGTTCAAGCCACTACTGGAAATCAAAATAATCAATTATTTTCTTTTTATTCACAGTTTTGGTAGAGTGGGGGGGCATTCAGATATGCAAACAGTATACACTGAAATATACAACTGTTTATCATATACATGAAAATTATTGAGAGCATAAAACATAAGACTATGAGACTGCTTAATGTAATTTAATTAGACATTAGTACATTACATTATTACAACTCGATACGCAATACTATAAAATACTTGGTATTCGTGTTATTATAGTAATTTCTATATCTACACTGCAGCTACACAATGTCATGAAGAGCATCCACGAGGCACGGCATTTTTATAACTTATTATTTGTTACTTGTATGGCAGTTCTTGTGGTGGGGGTGCATATCTTTATAAATTATAAATCTTTATTATAGATAAATAGATAGATAATAGTGGGAACAATTCTAATTTAGCAACCTATCGATTTTTTTCTATAATATATGTTTTAGTGCATTTTATAAGAATGTAAAAAAAAAAGGTCGGACGGACTTCGTTTTGAAGTTATCAGTAAAAAACTTCAAAAAGTAGAATTTTTTAAAAAAATACTAAGAATTAATTATGTTCAGAATTTTTTTTTATCAAAATGTGTGGGTTTTACGCTCAATACATTAGTAAAATCAAAATTTACGTAACATACTTTTGAAGTTTTTGCGCGTAAACAATAAAAAATAGTATTTTCAAAATTGATCCAAAATTCCTTTGAAAACTAGTTGAAAATCAAATTTCTAATAATTCTTTTTTTTTTTTTATTATATATAGTTCTAGATGGGAAAGTTTTTAGTGAAGTCAGAATTAGTTTATCTGACTTAATTTCAGAGTTAACTTTAAAAGGATTGTAGCAATTGAAATTTAAAACTGTTGAGTTAAATCAATTAAAACAAGAACTTACTTTCCAATAGACAATAATCACTAATTGTTTGTATTCCCAGCAAAATCCAGTCCTCTATTACCATCAACAATGTTTTCTTGTCACGTTTCTCCACCGGTACAAGGAAACAACGACCCGTTTCATGCTGAACTCCGCCAAATACCTACTGGCCTTCATCGCAATGCTCCCTGTGGTATTTTCGCCTCCTGAATTTCGATTTATCTATCTCAACGATTTTCCTAGTACCACCTATATACGAAGTATTTTTAAGAATAATGCACTTAAGCTTGTCTCACAGTGAGTTATGAGCAGTGATTGCGTATTTTTGGTACTCATCGCTACCCTCTTCGGCGCTATCACTTCACTCCGCAAATTAAAAATACCCCTCGACTTACTATGCAAAACTATCTCAAGTAAAGGGATAAGTACTATATATAACTGTTTAAACTAAATTGAGTAACTAATTTACTTACCAATTTTTTGATGTCGTAGTATCACCTCGTTAAATACGATTTCTCGATGGAAGGACGTCCAATCAACAGATGATTGCTGAACAATATCAATTTGTTTACAAATAAATTCGAGGTACACTTTTTTGGTCCACAAATATGCAAATGTTACAATTTGATAAATGGACTAGTGTTATTTTGAATCGACTGGTAAAAATTGCACTTAACTTTTTTTTTTTTTGCTATTAGTATACGACTGTTTACATCGCCAAACAAACCTTCACAATAAACTGTACTAGGACACAATGCTAAAAAAAGGCCTTTATTACATTTAATTACATTATTATTTACAATAAGGCCCCAGGACTGTAAAATGCTTAAAACCGAAATGAAAAGCAGGCCATTCGTTTTATATTCAAACACTTCATAAATATCAATAATCGATGTCATTTTCACTAAATAAAACAAAATACACAAAATACTCATATCACGAACTGAGTAATCGATCGTAATGACAATCACGTAGTTTAGGCTATCGGACATAGTAGGTATGATTATTTTATCTTGTCTAATTATATATTATATTTATTTATATTTTATCTAATTGTCAATTAAATATGGGTTTGTTTTTTCTGTTATTTTGACAAAATTGTACCTACCTATATACCTGTATTAGATTTTTGCAGAACGTCATAAATTAGCCAATATTTAGTATCTCTAACTCTGAAACTAAGTCAGATAAACTAATTCTGACTTCACTAAAAACTTTCCCATTTAGAACTATATATAGTAAAAAAAATTATTAAAAAAAATTGATTTTCAACTAGTTTTCAAAGGAATTTGAGATTAATTTTGAAAATACTATTTTTTATTGTTTACGTGCAAAAACTTTAAAAGTATGTTAGATAAATTTTGATCTAACCAATGTATTAAGCGTAAAAAACCACACATTTTGATAAAAATAATTTTGAACATAATTAATTCTAAGTATTTTTTTAAAAAAAAATCGCGTTTTGAAAAAATTCTACTTTTTGAAATTTTTTACTGATAACTTTAAAATTAAGTCCATCCGACCTTTTTTTTTTTTACATTATTATAAAACACCCAAAAACACATATTTTGTAAAAAAAAAAAACCTAAAAAATTAATAAGTTGCTAAACTAGAATTATGCCAAATTACATAATTAATTTCTTTTTGATATTTATTATTTTATTTTTATATTATAATGTACCTATTTAACCTATAATATTAGTAATAGATACATATCTTTGTTTAAATATTAGAATATTCATTCGACTAAACCGACTGTAATAAACTAATAAGTAATAACTAACATATATTATCGTATTATCGTTACAATAGGTGTCTAATTTGAAAAAAAGCAATACAAATTAAATATTAAATACTTATATTATTATGTAGTACTTATAGTAGATAGTATTATAATATAGGTATATGTCTAACTGTGTGAGCTTTGCATTGAAATATGCCATCGTTATTTAGATTTTTGTGTTGTCATGACAATCGGAGTGTCTCAGAATCAAGCATTATCTGCGTAAACCCACGAATCGCGAATAACGATTATATTTTTATTGAAGACAAACGAAAATCTAAAAATTAAGTTATCATGTTTACAAATTTAAAATGATATTTGATTTAGAGTTTGGACTACCTGTATGAGATTTTATCGGTGTACAAACATTTATATTATGCTTTGCCCCATGACTATTTTATATTATAGTTCCACTCATAATTTACGATTTAGGAACATACCAATAATCAATATTTACCACGGAGTAAATAGTTATTAACTACTATATTAGTAACTACTATATTTAATAAATATTAAAACTAATTTATTAAAATCCTACAGACTACAAGGCTACAAAGGTTGATGGTCGATCACTAGGGCCACACAGAATATGTGTATACGGCACAACGTTAAAGCGACTGCATGTCTCCGTATAAACATATAAATATATAGAAATCTATTATAGATATAATACCTATCTACCCGCCTCCTAGTTTAAAATTGATTGTTAATACTGATTTCTGGACATTATCTACATAGCTACATCAACGTGACACATCGTATTATCGTAATATAATATACTTGCAGCTTTATATAATTATCTATTATAGACTGTAGAGTAATATAACTTAATGGATTTATAATAATGATTATCTAGTATTAACTTTTAACATTTTTATCATAATACGAAATTATTGGCAATACAAATTGTTCCTTAATAATAAATGCTATAAGTTTTTAAAAATATTCACTAAAATGTTTCATTAAAATTAAATTAATGTAATATTCTGTAAATGTGTTAAGTACCTATTTACAATATACCTGCATTAAACGTTATTTTATTACTGTTTTAAAAATACCAATTTGCTAAAATATTTACTACGGTGAGTACGGTTAGGTATACTGTATAGATTTATTAAATAATTCTAAAGTACCCTCAACATGCAATATTCAATAGGTATAAAATATATATTTTCAATTATAAAAATTGAAAAGCCGAGTGCCTTCTTCCCTCTCAAAAACAATAATTATATGAGTTATACCATGTTTAATCAAGATTCGTGTCTTGTGAGTAGTAATATTTATAAATTTGAGCTTTACCGAAGATTTAAATATTTTTAAACACATGGGTAGTTAAGATCTGGTAAAAATCTTCTATTTACTAAACAATTACTTGTACACATGACATACCTTTGTAATTCTGTAAACTACGGATATAGTACATAAGCTTATATAAAAACTTATATTAGGATTTAAAGTATTCAAAAATTAGTTACGAACAACAACTGTTTAATAATAATACATTTATAATTTATTTACTTATTATTATTTATTTTATTTACAAGTGTAATATTTCTAATTAAATAAACCTCGAAAAACGATCGACATTTCAAACAAAATCATATAATGTTAAATACAATTCTACAATAAATTGTCTCATCAATAAAAACCAAATTTAAAATCAAAGTTATTAAAGGCTTATTATTATTTTTAATTTCAAGTAAAATTATTAAAATAATTAAACAATTTCTTAAACAAAAATACTTTTTGTGTTATATGATTATTTTATATTCAGAAATCTATACTTATATTCTATCAATATTTTCTAATTAAATAAATATGTCTTGCTATGTATATTATAAATTAAAATATATTATACAAAATATAGAAAAATCATCGCATGGAAATTGTTTTTACCCAAAAAATTGTCTGTCGTATAGATTATATGACTTTAATGAAATCAAATGTTCGAAATTGCGATATGAAATTAAATGTTGGAGACCCCTACATCTTGTATAATAATATGTCCTCTCCATTAATTGATTAGGTTTATGATGGATTTTATTTTAGTAACTTTACCTTACGGTTTAAATTCAATTATCTCTTAAGTCGTTATCTTAAGATAACCTAATGCGATTTATATAATATATTGTACCATATATTTTGGACGTCCCAGTTATTCTACTCAAATAGACAGTCAAATAATGTTATTCAAGCAGTGTACAATGACCAACAGCACAGCAAACAGTATGGCCACGATGTCTTCGATCGTGATGACTTCGACTGCCAGCTCGGATACAATGTCCGAAATATCGGATTCTGGTACGGGGACATCGGGCAGGAGTTATAGCGACAGCCGAGAAGAAATGCATCAATTAGCGACTTCTTTAGGATTAGAATCAGCCGATGATTTGGCCAAGGAACGATTCAAAGTCGACAGAAAAAAACTTGAGGCCATGTTGCACTGTAAGTATTTTTTTAATAAAATATAAATATATCTATTAGTTAAATTCAATGTGAACATAAATTAAAATATTAATTAGGTATTAGTAAGTTACACATAACATATACATAACTAAATGTGGATTACATATTAATGTTATATATTAGTTGTATTCTGTGGGAAAACCCACATTGCAAAATTTAAGCAATGTAATAAACTTTTTTTTTTAACTTAAAATGTTTATTTTCACAATCTGTTACATTCAGAACAATAAGTGTAAGTGATATAAGATTTTTATGGCTAGAATAACAGAATAAAGAAACCTTCCATTGAAGGCACTTTGACAGTTAATTAATTAATTAATTATTATAATATACAAGTATAATTTAATTTATATATATATAATGAAATAATTAATGGAAAAATATGTATAGTGCATACCTATTCTAAAAAGCTGTTTTCTAGTTTTCAATTTAGATATTTTAAAATGTTAAGAACGTTAGAGAACGGCATACTCACATTTGTTGTCTCCGTCTTACAATGTCGTGACATATCAAACTTATGTCCAGCAGTTACAATGTTGTGTAATAATCTATAATAATAGAGAGAATTTACCTATTATCAAACTAAAAGGTAATAACATTGTTTGTACTCTCTTGGGATTTTACGATATTTTCATTTTTAAGCAAGTTATGATTATGTAAAATATTACAATTTAAAAATTCTTACAACTCACTTAAAAATTAAAACATCATAAAAAATGAACGAGAAAGCACAGATAATGTTCTTACCTTCAATTTATGAATAAATCAATTCTCCCTATTACTAAAAATTATGACACAAAATTGGAAGTGTTGAACATGAATTCGCTATCTTGTGTGTTCATACGACGAGATAACACATATTTATTTAATTTTAAATTTTATAATATAGGCACAAATTCTATTTTTAAATTCATTGATATTGAAATGTATTAAATTATTAGATTTTAAATTTAAAAATATATTTTTTTAAGTATACATTGTAAAATTACATCATAAATATAGGTACATTGTACATTTAAATATAGGCAACAAAACGCATCAGAAAATAAATAAAATGTAATTTACAAAGACTTCTATATTTCAATGATTTCGGAATGAGACAATATCAATTTTAATTTCTTAATTTCTATTCTACTCAAGTCCCAAAGAAATCGTATTGTAAAGCGGGCTGATATTGATATTATATATGCTATAAAATATTGCCTACGGTTAAGTAGTTCCAAATTGTTGTGCCTCCGACGCAGCGTTTAGTTACCACTTGGCACTTACTACCACCATTGAACAATATCTCTCGTATATTCACGGTTACTAGTTACCACTTACTAATTACTATACTATATATTGGTGCTTACTTTTTAATCACGGGACTTAATGATGCTAACTATCAATTCGGAATTAAGGTTAAATATTTATATTAAAATATTAACATGAAATTTATTTTATTAAACCAATGTTTCCCAATCTGGGGAGCACACCTTCTAAGAGGAAAGTGTACACATTACTGGGGAGGTGCAAATAATCATCACAATGTAAAATTTGTATTTATTAAATAATTTTTATTTTACAATAGTTTTTATGTTTTACAAAATATTCTATAGTTTATTTGTCTTCCCTCCTACATGGAAGTATTCAATTATCATTATGATCTCTAAGCACTTCGCCAGTTCTTATCGTCCCATCAGTTTACTACCCACTTTTGAAAGCTCTTCGAAAAACTAATTCTACATAGAATTACTCCAATAATCGACCAATATAATATATTACCAAAAGTTCAATTCGGTTTCAAACACAACATAATCCACCAAATCCATAGAATCACCGATAAAATCTCAGCCTTCTTCGAGACCAAGCAATACTGCCCCGGGGTATTTCTTGATATATCTCAGGCTTTTGACCGCGTTTGGCATGATGGACTTCTATTTAAACTAAAACACTTTCTCCCTTCGCTATATTATTTAATCATTAAATCTTATCTTGAAAATCGGTGTTTTTCCGTTTGCCAAAAAAATAATTATTCAACTGTATAATATATTAAAATTGGAGTTCCCCAGGGTAGTGACCTTTTACCTACATTTTATAATATCTTCACCACTGATATTCCTACATCACACCAAACTCTTGTCGCCTCATTTGCTGACGACACAGGAATACTTACGTTAAATAAATTTTCTGATATTGCATCTCAACATTTACAATTACATCTAAATAAAATAGAATCTTGGGCCAAAAACTGGAAAATTAAAATCAATGATGAAAAATCCACATAGGTGAATTTTTCCCTAAACAAAAGAGAATGCCCCCCATTAAAGTTTAACAACAAACCAATTCCACTTCACCAGTCAACCAAATACCTAGGTATAATTCTGGAAATTCTGAAATTTTAAAAATGAATTATGTGAATATTGTTTTATAAGATATAAGTCTAAAATAATTCATGTATGGACATTTTATTGAGGCAACATTATGAGTATTTATAACTTCAAATTTTAAAGCAATGATAATCCATCCAAATAAGCAAATAACTGCTAGAAGATATTCGTTTATTTTTAGCCAATAGGTAATTTGTAGGTGCATATGGAGTACTTATAATTTATAGAGGTCCATAAATATGTAATATTGTAACACTGTAAAAAAAAAATAATTATGTTTTCATAATTAATGTATTTTGCAATATTGTATTTTTTGTAGATAAAATAGATATTTTAATTTAGATTATAGTTTTAACAAAATTCAAAAAAAAAAAATCTGCTGAATAATTAAAAGTGAAAGAGGGGGGACAAAGACTCCTATTTGAAAAAAAACAAACGTTTGTATTGTCACTGACTCACAACCTACAAAATCATCCTTAAGTGGTACAAAAATACTTATGTATTCAAAAATATGGTCTTCAAGTGTATTTAAAAATTCCAAAATTCAGAATTTGATTAAATACATTATTTAAGCATAAAAATGGGGTGAGCATACTTAAAAAATCATCTTGTATTTTCTTAAATAACATGTAATATTACTTTTTTTTCTTGACGGAAATTTGGAAATTTATTATAGTTTATACATATTTTACTATAAATTTCATATTCATAGCTTTTTTTGTTATTTTTCATGAACTTAAGAGTTAGCAGAGAGTATACTTATACTAATAGCGTACGAGGCAAAAGTATCTACTTGTCCTCTCCCCAATATCCAGCACTAGATATAAGATATACTAATTTACTAGTTTATCAATTTTAAGTTATTTTTTTACTTATTAAATATTTCAAATTGTTTTATTCAAATGTTATAATTTAATATATTAATAGTTAATTTTAATTATAAATAGACAATAGTAACTAAAAAAGTAAGTACTTACAAAGGGAGGAGGTTGATTTTGAATTTGTTGGCTCCCATGCCCAAATTTGAACATAACCATATATGGTATTATGAAAATAATATGACGTACAGAACATAAAAGCTGAAAAAAAGTCCAAGGAGCGAATTTAGACATTTTCAAATTTCTAATTTTTAAAAAATTTAATTTTGTTAATATTATTTTCGTACATTTTTTTTATATACTTTCTACTGTCTTAAAATCACTATATATTGTTTTTTCCTTTTTTTTGTCATAAACCTAACTAGTATAATTGTATAATGGTGTAATTATATAATTGTCAAGCTGTCATAGTTACAGACTAAAAGCTAGTTAAAAAAAAATCTAATCAATATCTATCTAATTTGTATTAACTATGTATTTTTTAGGTGATGGTGAGAACGGAATAACAGCAGTCAACTTTTTTCAAAAAGTATTTTTTTTAAACGAATATTTAATTTTTTTTTATGAACATTTTAATTATTTTTTCATTGTGATTTTGTTTAAGTTCGTGATATATTGATATAACATATTAATTTGCACTTTTTAAGGTAATGACTGATACGAGAACACTAATTTTGTGGCCAACTAGATTGAAAATTGGAGCAAAATCAAAAAAAGGTTGGTTTATCTATAATAAGTAATAACCTTATTCAATTGATTTTAAGAGGTAGATATAACATCCAGTCTGCTCAGTTAAATTTTAAATACTAAAGTATTTTTTATACATCAAAATTCTCAGAAAAATATTCTACTTCGGAATATTTCAAAAACAATTCCACCGGAAACGGCATATTACCAAGGGTAATTAATTTATATTGTTATTACTTATTAGTTATTAGTAATTAATTTTTAAATTAGTAAGTAATATGGTAGTGAAATTAATTTTTGTCAAAAACATCCCATATATTATATAATTTATTATTATTTATTGACATTACGTATTAGTTATTTATTTATCAGTCAATAGCGATGTACTGTAGAACAGTGTGAGTAGGTTTATAGTATAAATAGCTTGAAATTAGTCACAATTCATTAAATATTTTGAAAATTGCATTGTGTATAAAAGATAACCATATTATACATTATAAAAAAAGCTTCAAGTCACTATGATTAATAATTTTTGAAATAACAACAAAATGACTAAATCAAATAGTTAACAATAAATCGTTATTTTTTGTTTAAATATGCAATTTCCTAAAATTTAAAATTTCAAATGTAAATAAAAAAAATTAATGTTTTTAATATTTTTAAAGTTTATTAAGAATAAAACTTATGAAGATTTCAAAGTTCAATTTCAATTTCATTGAGTTAATAAAATGATAGTTTAAGGACAGTGAAATTATTCAAGTTTCTACGATTAATAATAATAAAATTATAATAAAATATCAAAAATAGTTTGAAGAAAAATCAGTTATTCAGTTATTCTATGTTATTCCATTTATATGAATAATTTTGTATTCAATTTTAAGGTATGACAAATATTAAATATTTTATGAATTTTAAACTACAAAACAATTTTCGGTTTTTCCCAATTTTGAACAGTACGTCTTCTAAAGTTTTAAAAGTTCAATTTAAATGTTTTCCATACTAAGATTTTCACACCAAACTAAACATAAAACATTCTGTTTAGTTTAAAATTGAACCAACCATAAAATGTACTTTCATCAAAAAATTCACCACATAATTCTCTATCTGTATTTTAAATTTCATAAATATTAGCTCAAACAATTATTTTTATAAGAATTTAATGTTTGCATTTTCAGTATTTTCAGAGACGTTTGTTGATAAGTAGGAAAATGTCAAGTCATTATAGACTATTATTTTTTAAGTAATAGCAAAATACAGAAGAATCCGCTTATAACGATCTTCAAGAGACTTAAATAATCAGATCGTTATATCCGGATGATTATGCAAACCATATTATATATTTATGAATAACTATCGTGAATATTATGAATCGTTTTATCCGAAATATCGTTATATACTGTATCGTAATAAGTGGATTCGACTGTAATTAAAGTACATTTTATGATTCATTAAATTTACCGTTTTTAGTCCAATTTTAACAATCGAGCTTAATTGTTTTATTGTACCTTAATTGGGTATCGCTCTACTATATAGTAGGTCAGACTCGTAGCCAACAAATTTATATTAGGGAAGGTCAACAATTTTAGGCCCTTATATTATTTTTCATAATTTATTTCCAATGAAAAACTTTTGGGGATCCCTCACACTTTCCTTAAGAGGTTGTTTTGGTAAAAGTGAAACGTATACAAATCTCAAAATAGTATTTATGGTTAAAAAGAAAAAAAACGGAGTTACCTATTATACATTTTCTTTATAGGAATACATTTTTCATACCGTGAAATATAAATATATTTAGAACATAAACTGATTTCATTTTCAACTTTTAATTTCTATTAAAAAAAATTAATTCATAACTTTTTTTTTTTTTATATAATTATAAAATGTTTCAGCATACAGGGTGCTATTATGAGTAATTATTTTTAACAATGAATTAAATTATACTAGCTATATGAATTTTTACATTGATACAATTAGGTGAGTTATAGTTATATATAGTATAAGTATAAATATATCTTCTATGTATCTTCTGATGATGAATCTTCGCTATCCGTTAATTCATATCTAAATTCTTATCAAAAATAAAAGTGATAAACGATTTTTAAATTAAATATAATTTTTAAACAATGAATTAACTAAACAATCATTTGTTATTCAATTCCTGTTGGTTTATATTTAACGTAGTCTTTGTTTAATTATATATTATAAGATTATGGTTCAAGTACTGAACACGGAACATAGATTTGGGTACTAGCTGGCTTCTAGACTCTATGAGACAAAAAAAGAGTCTAAATTAGAGTCTACTCTAATAGATTTTGGGTACTCAAATTGAAATTCAATAATAATAATAATAGTATTACTTAATAATAATTACAATAGATTTATTTTGATATACATAAGCAGTGGTGATTTGAATTTTTTTTTCCCTTAAATCACATTTAATATTTTTACACCGAGTTACATCACCCACCCTAAAAAAGGAGTGAATTCTTAAGTTGTAAGTGGCTAAATAATGGGGTTTTAATTGATATATTCAGCAAATCATGGAAGCAAAAATTCAATCAATAAGTAACAACTATTTTCGTAATAACCTAATAATATTATAACGTTACCAATGAAAGAAATAATAAATTTAATATTTCTAATTCTATTCAATTCTTTACCACGCTTTAACTCAAAGTGAAAGTGTCTGTTATTGTACGAATTATGTAGAGTACATGTGTACGGCTAAACATTATATTTATAATTTAATTATCAACTTTTAAAAATTGTTCAAATTTTCCAATCATAGGATACCTACCAATATTTTTGTGAATTATGTGATTCAAATATACCTCCTTCGATCCGCCACTGTAGGATAAGCCCTTGCACGTTTTTGATACTTCGTAAAAATAATTTTATTTTGAATTTGGGAGGGGCTCTAGGCCAGAGTAAATTTTAGGGGTGCCCGGCTCACCCAGACTACGTGCTTACAGTTAAGTGTAACGCACCTTAGTGGGTCACTGTAATGGATGTGTTAAATTTGAATTAAATGATAAATCATTGCATACGAAAAACGATTCTGAGCTGGTTTATCAGACTATATATTACTAAGTATATTTTATGATATTACATATTATTATTGCTATTAAAGTAATTTAGTTTTCTATTACTAAAACGCAGTAAGTAGGACAGTACGTTGAATTAATTTTTGCCTAAAATACTGCATTTGAAAAAAACATGCATATAAGAATATACTTTTAAAGTTTTAAGTACCCATACATAATAAATTACAACAAAACAACTAAAATCATTACTCTTTATATAAGTATTTTATTTCATCCAAATTTGAACTTGACATACTTATAAAGAACATATTACATTTTCAAGTCTAAGCTATAACAATTGAGCATTTCATAAATTTTTAACTACAAAATAATTTGCAAATTTTCGTAAATTTGACTAATTCTGTTAAAATTTGAATTTAAAATGCTTCTAAAAAAATTCGTGCCTTTGTATCTTTAATTTTTTAAAATAACTTTAATAACAACCTATTATGAGTAACTTTGTATTAAATTTTCAAACTTTTTAACTAAGCCAACATTTTTTAATCAATATTTATAGGAAAAAAATCAAAAATGACAATTGTCTTTACATACCTAAAAAAAGAGTAATGTGTTGGGTAGCATGAAAATTATAATGGTTTAATAAAATTTAATGAATAAATCGGCAATCACGGGCCACTAAATTATGTTTAAGGGCGTCCATGATCATTACGCATTAGCTCACCATTAATTAGTTAAATGTTTAATGATTATTATATTTGTAATATTAGAAAATACTAATATAAACATTTGGTGAAAATGTCAAGTATTTATAGTTTTGCGTTACCAATCCTGCATTTTGACTTAGTTTTCCCCGATTATTTTGAGCACATATCATTGTCCAAACCAAAACATTTATTGCTCCTCTCAGAATTAAAAATACTTTTTTTTCGATTTAATGAATAAATAAAATTATTGTTAAAAAAGCCTCCCTTTACATAAAATTAATAATCAATTATATCCTGTGATTTAATAATTATGCAAGCTTAACAACGTAAAAAACAATAACTCGGTTTTATTAAACCGTTTAATATATTTTATGCTTGTTTAATTGTTATATTTTAATACTGTCAAATCGAGAGAGAGAGAGATTATACAAGGTACAACTATGAACTAACTGTGCTAAAAAGTAAATTATGAGTTTAAAATTTGAATAAAAATTGTACAAATATGCATAATATTATTTTATTTTGTATATTTATATAAAATCTAAAAAAAAATTATTTACCTAGTATCTGTACATTTACTTTAAACAAAAACATACATGCATTTAAGAACGATATCGTCTACATTATTATGTCACCTATATGTAACTGGAGTAATTAGTTATTCTAATTACTTATTAGTGTTTTTATTTAAGTTTGGAGGAACTTTTTCTTAAATTTGAAAATAGGTAATACCTTTCAATTATATTCTAAACAGGTTTCGTAATTTTTTATACTTAAGAAATAAACTGAAGAATGAATTAAAATTGGTATTAATATAATTATAAATAATAGAATAATGATTGATGTTTTTTTTTTGGATAGCCACAGTTCGAAAGCCGTATCAATTAAATTTACTTGATTACTATAAATATCCCATTCGCAAGTCACAAGATTATATCCCTACTTTTCAAAAGTCTGTTAGACCGTCCGATGACTAAATATAATATATCGTTAAAAAAATGTAGTTATCTTTATAGTTCTTTCTTTACATAAACAAGTAGACAAGAGTGCAAAACACACTCGTGTTGAATACTTGCATTACTTTGCGTTTGTTGTCTTAAATAATTTATACATTCAATTCTATTTACATTAAGCTCTTTATTTCATTATTTATTATTGATGCTATTTATTATTACTTCTACAATGATAAATACGTCTCGGTTATTTCAATTACTGACTGATCTAAGGCAGAATAAAGAGGCATTTAAATTTTTAAATTATCAACCTCAGCAAACGTTTTTTTGGTCAACTAAAGATGATACTTTGTGGATAGACATTTTAAATACTGAGTATAAGGCTCATAAAACTCAAGGTATGTTATAAAATTTATCTAGACAGATAATAATTTTGAATATTTACATTTCATAGCGTTTATTGACTACTTTTAGAGGTATATTTTAATTATTAATTAATCATTTATTTTAAGAATACGAGATATAAGTATCATTGATTTAAAAGTTTTATGGATAGTTTCATAATGTTTCTTAAAAACTGCTACCTACCTTCTTAATCTATAAGATATTAAATCATTGGATTTTAGTACACGATTTAATATTTTATTTAAGCTAACACTTTTAATTTTGTAATAGAATTATAAATACATAATAGGTAATGTTTATAATAGATATATCTTTAGTTTTTTTGAGATTTTACATGCATTGATTTTTATCAACTACCTATTAAATCTTTTTTCTTAAAGTTGAATACAAATAGATATTTTATAGTAAAATATTGTTTGCTGTTTATAATAATACCTTCAAAACATTGTAGACAGAAATTTGCAAAGTAATCTGATAACACATGATTTCTATATTATAGGTATATGTATATATATACTGACAAGGGACAACTGACATAGTATAATAGTCTAATGTATAGATCGTACTTTTATACTCAAGTATAAGGTTAGTATTTGATCAAAATAAATGAAGTCTGTCACAAAATACATTAAAACTATTCTGTGGTTTGTGACTGATTTACAATTGAAAACACATCCGTAGCGGCGTAACATTTAGTAAGCATGTTAACCAATAAAGACAACATATTGATTAAATATTTAAATGTTTTGATTGTGCTCACAGCTCACGCTATTTAATTATTATTGTGGTATAATAATAATATGGTGATACACTGATATGGTGTACTACTGTATTGGTGTAGTATACCTATTTATTATGTATTACTACGAAGAGCAAACACTAGATATATACAATTGTTGCGTAATCAATCGAAGTAGAAATACATCATTTTTAATCCTAGGAGTGATCTTAATTGGTTAGAAAAATGGAAACTTAGAAATCAAATATTAAATCATTATCTATTAAAAATTGATTTTAAAATTGATGGGAAATATTATATATTACGATTTGTGAGGAGGATTAAACTCTGCGCGAACGTCCAGTATACATAATTGGTGTTACAAGTTAAAATATTGTTTAGGTGCCTATATAGTTAAACATAATTCTAATATGAACAGAAATCTAAACTGGAAATCCCTACATGTATAAGTATGATCATTATAAAAGAAGAATTAGTAGGTACATAATATTATGGTTTATATTTTAAAATTTGTATTGAAGATATTGCATCAATATTTATTTAATTTATTATAC
Source organism: Pentalonia nigronervosa (assembly GCA_014851325.1). Lineage (NCBI taxonomy): Eukaryota > Metazoa > Arthropoda > Insecta > Hemiptera > Aphididae > Pentalonia > Pentalonia nigronervosa. The sequence goes on along the minus strand of JACXSJ010002204.1, from coordinate 26,067 downwards.
AGGTTGATTATTTTAACAATGAACACCCAACACAATCCGAAATAGAATATTTTTCTAAGACTAAAATGTATAAATATCATTCATTGATTTATTGAGCATTTAAGCTAAATAGTTTTTATATATAAGCAATTTACTAATACTAGGATAAGAAGAGTAGGTAAGTATCAATTGTCTATATGACAATAAGGATACCCAATTACCCCCCTCCACCTCATAGATTGTAGTCTACGCTTACATTCCGCTCATTCAAACTTCAGAAATACTTATTAGTTATTAATAAAGAAAATATTCGTTTAATTTTTGGTATTTAAATACTAATATTTTTACAGAAAAATATTTTATTCCAGATTATAAAATTTAAAGTATAGGTTATCGTTTCAAAATAATGAATGTTCTTTAACTGACACTGTTAAATTTTATACCATGTTTAGATTTATTTTAATAGCATTTATCTTGTAATTTGTTATTAAAAGACTATAGTTATCATATATTTATAATTGAATCACATGTTTACATTCTAATTATATAAATACATATTTTATTATATAATACATATTTCAATATTTTTCACCAACATTTGTTTATCTACAGTTTTTGATATTTTTGAATAGCCAAGTTTGAAGTATTTATGAGCATTTCAAATTCTAAAAAAAAAGTTACTATTTTACATCATTTTTTTGAATTTGATGATAATTTTTATTGATTTTAAATACATAAATTTAATAGTAATAATACATAATATAGTGGCTAGATGCCTTATTTCCATTCTACTGAGGTGAGAAATTAAAACCGAATGTCCAATACTATATCCTAAATGTTTTTTTTTTATTAATTACAATAATACTGTTTTATACATTTAATATTTTGAAAATTTGTTTGTACTTCTAATTAATGTATAATATTCTAAGCTTTTAAATGTATCCTATAGACCCACATGTTCGAATCGCAGGACTCTCAGAAGATGTAAAGGCTGCTAAAATGCAAGTGATGAGTGTGTTGGATGATCGAGTGAGAATATTTTTTGTTACCTTGAAAAATGTAATTAATTACTCAAAAATAATCATATTATATTAAACTTAGAGCAATCGCGTGACAATGAAGCTAGATCTTAGTTATACTGATCATTCACATATTATCGGTCGTGGTGGTCTGACCATTAAACAAGTGATGGAAAACACAGGTTGTCATATACACTTTCCAGATTCAAACAGAACAAGTTTGTTAGAAAAAAGTAATCAAGTTTCTATTGCTGGTAATTGTGGTGCTGTAGAACGGGCTAGAGCCCGTGTTCGAGTATGTACTAAGATATAAATTAAAATATCTATTATATTATAAACTTTTTATTTTTGAATAACAATAATTATTAAAACGTATAAGTATTAAACTATGAAACAATTATGAATTAAATTTAGGACATTTTCTCTAGTAAAAAATTAGGCAATACTAGTAACAAGGAAAATAAAAATGAACTTTGTTAGGACAGGTCAACAAGTACTTTAAATTATTAAAGTATGAATTTAAAAATGTGGAGAAATGTCTGGAATTAAGAATATTTTTTCATAGGAAGCACCATGTTATTTGTTTAGCAAAAATATTAATTAAATAATTTTGTTTTTAGGAATTGACTCCATTGATATTTTGTTTTGATTGGCCAAACATTGGGACTGTTCAAAATTATCAAGATCCATCTAGTCAATTCCCATACATTGGATCTATTCAAGAAAATTTTAATGTTCATGTTATGTTTCGTACTAGACCAAAGCTTCATTCAACTATGGTTATGGTTAAAGGTCACGAATGGGATGTCGTAAGAGTGAAAGAAGCTACTATGCAACTTATAACTCATATGTGTGGAAATCTTGCTGTAAGATATGAAATTTTATGTTAATTGAAAACAAATTATTACTTATTAGGATATAATTATGTTATATCAACACAAATAATATATGTACATTGTTTAGATGATAAATTAATTGATATAAATATTATTAATGCTGGAATAAAAAAATTCTTACTAGCTTATACGATTTATAAAGTGGTATTATATTAGATGATTGTTTATGCGGTTCAATAATTTTGAATGTAGGGTCATTTTTATTATTTGTTTAATTATAATTTAAATTTTTTGAATATATACAAAAGGTTATAATAGTTAAACAAATATTGTTTTTTATTTTTTAACACTATTGTGTTTTGGTTGAATGCTGTGATCTAAAAGTTTTAAACTGTACATTTTTTCATCTAAAAGACTAAAAAACTTTCAACTACCACTATTTTGAAGAAAATGTTTTATTACTGTTAAATACTTATAAATTACTCTTTAAATTTATAGCTATAGATTTATGTTGAATACTTAATTAAAATATATTTTATTTACATTTTTATATTTAAAAGAGTTAAAAAGTGGCACTTAAACTTATACTCTACAACTGAGTAACAAAAAACAATCAACAAGTTTAAATTAAATAATTTCAGTATACTTTTATATATTAATTAAAAATAGTAATGTTAGTAATGCATTATACTATTAATTTTACTATGTTATCAATGAACAATAAGTCAATAAAATTAATATAAAATAACATTATTGTTACAATTTTAGAATCAAGTTTTAATACTTATGGTTATGGAAATATCTCCTCAACATCATAAAATAGTAATGGGGCCAGGCAATGAAACACTGAGAGCTATCACCCGACGAACTGGAGCTCAAATATTGTTTCCGGATGCTAAGGACCCAAATATACCTTCCATCAAAAAAAGCAGTGTTACCATCACTGGGCATATACATAATGTCTATGCAGCTCGTCAAATGCTTATTGTAATTTTTGTATTCATTTTTTCTAAATTTAATATATAAATATAATTTTTTTTTTTGAATTTCTTAGGGATCTTTACCATTGCTTCTTATGTTTGACATTCCACAAGACGAAATGGTACTAACCCACGAACAAATTGACAGTGTAATGCAACGTTTAGACATATATATATCGCTTCGACATAAAGCTAGTCAAAATATATATACCGTTTCAATAAAAGGGTTTGAAAGATCTGTAGGTAAGTGTTGCTAATAATGAAAGTGAAAAGTTATTTTAATAACTTACATATCATTTTAAATATCTTACAATGCATAAAATACTTATTATTTTTATAGGTAACATTTATGAAGGTAGAAAGTGTTTACTGGGTGGTAATGGAGAAATAATATCACCAAGTATACCAAATACATATAATGTGTCAAATGAAAATCCATCATTTTTAGTTTCCAATGGAGAATTTTTCAGTGGAAATCGATATTCAAATAAATCTTTTAACAATTTAGGTGGATTTAATAATTTCACAAATTTCCCTGGATCAATTTCTACGTCATGCCAAAATAGTGTAATTAATTTACCTTTAGTAAATAACCATAGAAATATTTCTCAGATTAATGTTTTGGGCCCAAGAATACAACAGTTGGCAAACGATATAAAAATGGACAATTTATCAATTAATAATAATCACGTTGGAAAATCAGGTAAATCATCATATTATATTTTTAAGTTAAACCAGATGTTCTTAAACTCTTTTTGCAAACTATTCATATGAATTATAGAATAGACACGTACCATTAATGACTAATAATATAATTATTCAAAATGTCAATATATATATATATATATTTCAATATTATCTAGAGTATATTATTTTATCTATATTCTGCGTACCATCATGTAGTCTTCTACGTCCCACCGTTTGAGAACCACTGTTTTAGACAAATTAAATAATGTAATTTAATTTTATCATTATTTTAGCATTTAATTATATTCAAGACTCAAATACTTCTCCAAATCAAAATCTGTTGTCATCGTGTAATGAATTAGGTATTTTTATTTTTAAATATCAGCAAAATTTTTAATAATGTAAAAAACTTTTTAACTAAATAAATTAATTTCTTTATTAGATTTAGAAATCTTTGAGAACCGTGCACCCGGTTTTCGAAGACAGCCAATAACTTATGATTACCATAATTTACGGGTTGCTGCAACACAAGGTATATTTAAAGTCAAATTTTAAAAATTGTAATATAATTTGTATTGTATATATTGAATAGTGTCTCAAACAAAACCAAATCGATCGGAAATAAGAGTTCCAACATCTATATGGTCTGGTTATGGTTTTAGTCAATCAAGTCCTTCAGCTATTTTAAAAGGACAAGATGTAAATACATTTTCAATTATCCAAACTATTTTATTATTTAATACTATTATTATTTTAATATTTATAGAATGAGCTAAATATATGGAGTAACTCTACACCTGAAATAAATAATGATATATCTGAATTAGCATCAATGGAAATGAGTAATCATCTTGACTCCACGCCTACTTCAACTGTGTCTAAAATTACATCTTCTTCATTTGCTGATTTACCATCTCATTTGGCAATTCTTGGTTTAGATAAATATATAAGTTAGTTAATTATTCAATTCATCATATTCTCATAATATAATATGGTTTAAATGTTAATATGTACTCTAGAGCTATTTAAATCTCATGAAATCGATTGGACTACTTTCAAGACATTGACAGAAAGTGACCTACGTGAAATTGGTGTTACAGCTTTAGGTGCTCGAAGAAAAATATTGTTATCTATAGCAGGTGAGATACTGTTTTTTCTAATATGTATTAAAAACTTTTCAATTGCAAAAATATTTGTTGTTTTACAATATTTAAAATTTTTAAATTTAAAATAAAAATATATGACCATCATAGAATTTCTATATAATATAAATTATAAAATATATACAATATAATCTTACTAATTAATTGTTGGACTATATTTTAATGTTTTCAGAAATTTCAGACAATAGTATGTGCATTTTTTACAAATAAATAAAAAGTCTGTTAATACAGGTTTTGATACTACATATTAATTTCAGGATAGTTTAATGCAGTACCTAATGTATAATTAGAATTCTTAAATATATATTATCCATTATTTTTATACTTTATACTTTAATAATTCAACTTATTTTAAAATAATTAAAATAATTTACAATTTTTTAAAATTTAATTTTTACTCAAATTTATTTAATATATAATTAAAAATTACACAAAAATACATTGTACTTATATTATTATATTACTGTTATTAAATAATAGTTTATATTTTGATTTATTAAAGGGGTTTATTTATTTTATTTATATGTGTAGAATTGAATAAAAGATGTCCAGTTGGTGGATTATTTGGTATTAGCCCAGCTCCAGGCGCAGAAAGAAAAAGTCCTGCATCAAATAATAGTCCATCAGACACATGGTAAATTAACAAAAATATTAACTGTATGTTAAAAAACTTTTTGCTGTCAAAAATTATAAACTATAATTTAAATTATTAAAAACTCTAGAAGTTTAAAACTCTTAAACAATTTTTTTTCAAAATATATAGGTGCTAAACATATTATAATTATATAACTACCTTCAGATTTATTTAAAACATAACAGAATTTATAATATTTTAGTAACAATTACCCTTTATTTTGCCTTCAACCGATGCTAGTATATTATTATGTTGTAACCAAACATTTCACATGGCTTTTATATTACTACCTATAGTTTGTTTACATTTCAATAGCCTACCATTTTTTTAAAAAAAATTAGTCCAAAGTGTATTTATTTATCTCTAACTATACTTTATGTTATTTTATTTCCTAAAAACCAAATTAATGTTGAATGTTTTTATGCGATTATCAATGTAATGGTTATGTACAATATTTGTTACTTTTAAAAATCGCCAATCGTTGGTAAAATTAGATAGACTAACCATATTTATTATAACAACTTTAGGAGAAATATTGATTTATGATATTTTCAAAACCATTTATTGTATCCATTATATTGTATTTCATGATGTTAAAATTGAGTTCTATATTATATTATTATTATTTTTTGTTGTTATTTAAAATAAGTATTATTATTATTATTATTATTATTTTTTTTTTTTATAATCTAAAAGTGGTGTATTATATGTAGGCCTTTATTTGGTATAAAAATAAAATATGTTTTTGTATATTATTATAAATACCTATATAATAAACAAATTAACTATAATTTTTAGTTGCTTTTGAAATGTACCTAGAATATAATACTACAGTATCCTTATGTCCTTATAGGTAATAAAGAAATATAATTATAGTCATTTATTTTTCTGTTAAGAGTATACTGAAATTTGTTGTGTCAATTGCAAGTATGAATTAAAAAATATGATAAATTATTAGATGTTAAACTTTAATGCATTTTAGTGACGTGATTAGTCTTGTAATTTGTGTCTTGTGGGACTTAAGTTAAATGAATCATAAAAACAAGTAGTCTTGCAAATAAAGTCAAGGAAAACATATTTAGTAGATAGATCTATATTCCAATTTCGAAGTATTTGTACAATATGTTATAATAAATATTACAATTTACAATGAATAATATAATAATATAAGTTTCCAACTGTTTCAAAAAAAATATACAATACAATTATACATGCTCAAACAAATTTAATAATTCAGTTGTAAAATCTATAATATATCAGTGGCCAATAGTAGGTATATTATATTCATTATTCTAATTATATAAACTATTAATAAAAAAAAATTATTTAATTTTATAAACGTTAAACACTAATATAATAAATATTATACAATGATTCACTTACTAACCATGCTTATCTCCAATTTTTTCTTTAATAATATATTTATTGAAATTTTGATTTTTAGAATTTTTAAATGTACTTACTCAAAGTCCATTTTTTTCAAATTCTTGAATTTTACTGCAATATTTTAGGAGTACCCTATGGCGATACAAATTTTTGTTTCTCAAACGAGAAATTGAGAATCCCCTTTTTTATTTTAAATTATTTATTGGTTAACTTTTTTGAAAATGTTGATGTTCTTAATACAAAATTTTAATGAGTAGTTTCTAAGTTATTAAAATGTTTATTCTAAAGATAATAGCTATTCAAAATAGTTTTAATGTAAAAAATAAAATAGATGCAATATTGGATCTAGTATTTATTATACTTGTAACCTGTTAAAATTATTGTCGATAGATTAATATTAATTACTAAATTTCTAAAATCACTATAGCCTCTATATTTTCCTAATCCAAACCAATATTATCATGTTCCTATTATCCTTAGTATACAAAGTTAAATAACTCAAAAACTACTCGTTTAAATTTTGAATTAGGCACATCAACATTTCAAAAAAAATTATCTGCTAAATAAGTTGCAGTAGAAAAGGAGGGAGTTTGTATTTCCACGGGATATTTCTTATTAGTACAAAAAAATCTCAAGAATTTGATAATATATTGTAGTTTTTAAGTATATTTAAAAATTCTAAAAATCAGATTTTGAATAGGTAACTGCATTATTGAAAAAATAAAAGGGGTGATCATGCTTGGTGAATTATCCTAAGTAATAACCCAATATGAAACAGGTTATTATTTTATTTTCTATATTAAAATTTTATGTAGGTAATCTTGATAATAATATTAAGTCATGTTCTTGAAATAATATAGTTGGATTATTTTTGTAACCCAAATAATGCGATTATTGCGATAATATTGACCATACGTAAATTTAAGCTTTTTAGAAATAATTGGAGGAAATTTTAATTTTTTAATATGTTAAATATATAGCACTCTTTCATAACTTAAGAAGATTAAAAGATTTGTACTGTTTGATTATCTGGGGTGAGGCAAAATGATACATTTGCTCCCCCATAATAATTTTAGGGGGGGGGGCTAAGTGCCTCCCTGCAATTACACCACTGCATCACCATATTCAGCATCGCATTTTTCCAGAAACGTTTTAAATTAACGATGTGCCAAAGCATTTTTACGTATGCAGTTAACCGTCGATACTACAATATTCATTACATAAAATAATACAATAAAAACATAATATTATAGCTAAATTAAACAAAAACATCCAATTGGTGTGGGTACCATCACACACAAACACCACGAGAAACGAAAAAGCTGACGTACTAACTAAAATAAGACAATCACATCAACCTTAGCAACAGTCATAAACACACTTACCTACCAGGACATATTAAAAAAAATACATACACTTTCAGCTGAAACATGGCAAACATTTTAGGACGCAATCCCAGTCTCAAATAAATTAAAAGAAATTTAAAAAAAGCATTAGGAAATGGCATTCACTTATTAATTTATCGCACAGCGAAGACATAACTATAAGGACAAGAATTGGACACACCAACCTCACTCCCATCCATATAATCAAACACGATAAACCACCCATGTGATCATTGCAATGAGCACCTAACAATTAAGCACATATTACACTGGCCGAAATTCTCACAGTCAAGGTCCATCCTAAACCATTCAACCACAATGAAAACAGCACTTGGAGAACACAATATACATCAGATTCATCATTTATTCAAAACCATCGGATACTTTTCCAAAATATAGTTTTAATTAGTATAAAAAAAAAATAATAATATATTGTACAATCTATTTCTGTCATACTAATTTTAAGTAACGCAAATTCCAACACTACTATAAAATGTAACACAATGTAATACTGTAAACATAAGCTAATGACCTAATTGTTGAAGCCTTTATTTTCGAATAATAAAAAAAAATTCATTATATCTTTCCATACTAAAACTTTGCAACATCGTATTTAATGTATATACTATATGTATTATGGTCATAAAAGATTATATTTTGTGAAAACTTGAGAATAATGTGATATTAAGCGTATAGCTTATGTTCGTTAAAGTATAATACCTAGTCACGATCCAATTTTATTTATTACAATTTAAGATATAAAATTAAAATTTTAAACACCATGATATATATTTTGAGGGCCGCGGGTTGTCAATGCCTGCCCTATAGTAATGTGATCTGAGCAAGATAAATATTCATTTTATTGTCCTTGTAATTTATTATAGTAACAATACACGCTATGATAAATTGACATGAAGTATCATACAGATAGGGTTTCCTTTTCTGTCATTTTTTTTTTTTAATTTCAATATTATAAAAAAAATATTATTAAACTTTTTAATATAACTATCCCGAAAAAACATTGGCAGTAGTTTTATTACTGTTATAGTTAATAGTATATTTAATATGCATTAATATTTAAAATTATTATTTTGTGTTTTTAATGACTTAGGTAGTTTATAAAAAAAGAAAAGAAAATAATCATATAATGATTAATAATTTAATATTATAATAAATATAATATAGTTATTTTACTGACTTTCCGGGTGAATACAAATAATATATAAAAAAACATTAATAAACTATTATAAAAAAATAGTAATATAATTTATACTTAATATTATAACAAGGTATACACAGAAGGTATAATAATATTTTATTATTATTTTTTATTTATTTTATTGTCATGTATTATTTGATTTGATTAAAGAATTATGTTTAAGTTAAAAATAAGTATAAACATTTTGTTATTCTTAAAGAGTAGTTAAAAAATTTTTTTACATTAATTTTATTTCTCTTACCACTAAACTTATTGTATATAGTTGTATAGATTGTTTATTTATAGTAAAAATAAAAAAAAAACATTAATTTTAATATTATAAAAAGTCTATAAGAAAAAATGAAAATATTTAAAAAAAAAGAACAAATTAAAAATATACCTATTTCTTGGAATAACTTGGAAAAATATTAAATTTCATGGAAGAAGTCCTAATTACATTGTGTTGGTGGCACTGAAATTTAGATGGGTCATCTGTGCTTGTCGGTCAGTCGGTAATGAATTGTTGCTGAGAAAAATTCTATATTTTTTTGCTAAAAAACAAAAAACCGAATCTATGCCTAAACCGGAGAATAGTTTTTGTATATTTGAAATTCAACCAATATAATTAATATTTCAATAAGTAAACTTACAATTTGTTAAGAATTACCTTTCATAGAAGGCTTTTTGTATAGTATTCTTATCAGTAATCACCATCAATCATGGTTTGGATATTGTGAATTAATCAACATTTAAGGTATTTAGTATTTAATATTAATATATATTTATTTGTTTCTAGTTTCTATATTCATTTTGTTTACTTATTGAGCACGATACGAAATAATATTTTTTCAATCTACTAATTAAATTACTTTTTTTTTTTTAATTATAATACTAGTGTAAAATGAAAAAAAAATGGGTACTTGAGATAATATTGTTAAAATTGGTCATCAGTATTTCATAAATTATAATTTGTTAAATATTTGCTCTGCTGACACGTTTTTTGTTTATAGTTAATTATTTGGTCTGTTATTAATATAATCAAGGATTAAATCATTAGTTATTGTTGATAAAGCTTTTTACCAAGTATAATACCTACAGCAATACAGCATGACGTCATATAAATAAAACCTGATGCCTTCTTTTGTAATTTAGTTTTTCATATATTTTTTTTTTCAAACAAGTATCTGAAAAATTAAATATTTTATTGAATTGTTTACAAATGTATAATACTATGCTCATTTTTGTTCTACACATTTATGAAAATTATATGTATATTTGTTCTTTTTAAGTGATATTATATTTCATCTAGATATTTTATTTCTTATGCCAGGTATAATACAGAACAGGAAAACAAAACATAAACTTAACTTTTCGTAACACAGGCCAGACCATCCAAATTGTTTTTCAAAACAGAAATAAATTAAAAACCTAACAATATATCTAATGGTTATGTAGATTTTGTGTAGGTACTTTATAATTTAAATTTTGATTTAACACTCAACAGTATGAACTCTGGTTTTGATTGCCTTTGGTATATTAGTATTGATATTATCAAAATTCCACTGAATTAAAAATTTAAATAATACTTAAGAGTGGTTTCTTAGTTTATTCCTTACTTCTCTCTTGAAAATATCCTGGTTTTGCCACTGGATATGTAGGATGTAGGTACAATCATTATGTCTACACAAGTAGTATACTACTGAAAGATGAATTATAGATAGTATTGTTAAGTTGGCTTTAATAAACTAAAAAAAAATCCAGTCTTGCTTTACTAGTATACATGTACATATATGATAATGTATGTAATATGTATGATAATGTATGTACTAATATGATATACTAAGTACATCATACTTGCCATATTATAGTTTATAGATAAAATAAAAATTAATAGTTCATATAAAATACTTTAAAAAACTATATACAATTTTCTTCAAGAAATTAAATATTAATCGAACATTGTCATGTTTCAATTATAATATACAAACAAATATGTAATATATACATCAGCATGGACACCCACAGAGAATTAGCTGACTAGGAACAAAATATTTTTGGTGTCAATTTAAGCTGTAAAGAGTGAAGCCCCTTACACCTTTCTAACACTTTGTACTTATCAATAACCATTGTAATAAAACAATATATTAAAACAAATTTTGATTAATTAAAAATTATACTTGTTACTAATTTATTTAACACATTATAAACACTGTTCGATATTAAATATAAAATATTTTGATCACTCAAGCTCAACCATGATGTACAAAGTATATTAGAATAATAATAATATGTGTATTATCACTTATCACAATTATTTTTTTTATTATGATGTCAACGCTAGTAAAATTAAAATCCCAATTGCATTGTATTTCCGTCTTTATATGACAACCTATATCAGTACCAAACTTTGACAGTTTCTCTAAATTTCATTATCTTAGTCATAATTATGGAATTAAACTAATAAAAAATAATTTTTAAATGTTATTATTAATTTGAAAATTCTTAATTATTGAAAATATTTTCTAAGGTGGTATACCACTTTACCTCTCCCTCTGGGTAATCATGTACACCAGTATATATCTGCACAAGACTGTTATTATTTATTATTCTAAAATTATTAAATTAAATATAGATAAATAATTATCTTAAGTTATGAGATGTATAATATATAGGTATTTATTTAATTTGGTACTCAAATTGTTGGACTTCAATATCCAGAGTTATGATTTCAATTAAACCACCTAAGTATACAAATGTATTCATATTACAATTTCTAGTTAGTATATTATTAACTATTATTATATTAGTATTCATTAATACAAACAATATTGTGAGTTTTTTTCATACTATCATACCTTAATTTAAAACAATTAAGTTTATGTTTTTGTAGTTATGTTTTATCATAATTAATTGATAATGTTGATACTTTATTTAAAGTGTCTTACAAATATAAATTTTATGTTGATGTACTGGTATATTCACAATATAAATTATGTTTATATAAGAAGTATTTACCTATACTTTGTTTAGCTAGAGAACATGCCACAAACTGACAAAAATCGGTTCTGCGCATTCCCATGCGACACCTCACCATAGGGGTTTGATGGTAGGGATGCATAGAATCTGCGTGTTCTTTTGTTGAACAAAGTATAGGTATTTCATTAGTTAAATAAATAGTTAGTTATTTTATATGGCTTGTTAAATTTCTTAAATAGTTGATTAAAATAAAAAAATTATGTATGTATTTAAAAATAGTGCCTAAAACTAAAATTTTAGTACTTTTAGAAAAATGGTGTATGTGTTGTTTATGGCTTACAAACACACAATACGGCTGTAAAATTGGTAGTGTTCATATGTTACACAAATGTTAACAATGTGTTGAGAATGATATATTAAAAACTATTAAGAGGACACTAAACTCTCATATTATGTTGTCTTTGTTTTAAAAACTTATAGAATCCATTTTATTGTGATTTTAAACTTAGAATGGATTGACCTACTATCAAATTTAAAAGTAAAAATATTGTCAAGCACTTTAATTCCTATTAAAAGCAAGTAATGACCATACAATTTAAAATTGTAAATTTATCTAATATTTAAAATGATTAAAACTTGCTTCAAAATTAAAGTATCAAAAAAACTTGCATGTACTCCTTGATAATATTATTATCTTAAAAATTCATTCTAATGTTAAAAATAAGTTACCGAGCATATTTGATTATTCTGAACTTTTGCTATGTTAAGCAATTGTTAGACAGATACAACATAATTAGGTATAACAACCTCTTAAGACTAGGTAATATATCCTTTCAAAAAGCCAACAAATAATAATAATTTTCACATAATTTCATTTAAAAATGAAAGCTTATTAAGCGATTATAAATATTTGAGAATGGTAAGGTCAAACTTAAAAAGAATAGGTTAGGTTAGTAAGTTCTAACACGAGATGCAAAATACATGTATTTATATAATATTTATTTAAATTTTGTAAGTAAAGAAAAATAATAAAAACAAATTTCTTTCATGTAACAATCAAACTTTGAGGTTAAATATTTTGTGTTGCAAGTTAGGAAAAAAAAATTTTAAACAAATTATATTATGTTATTTAACCAATTGAAAATTGATATTTATTACTTTTTCCAGTACAAACTTATTTTTAATATAATATAAATTTTATTACTTTGTAAGTTTTTAATAAAATATAATAATTTTCTAAATCATTATAAGACCGAATTAATGTATTGATTTTATAAGACTAAAAATAAAAACATTTAATTGTTTTGATGATGTTGTACAACTTTGGAAGTTTTAAGTTGTAGATCTAGTTAGTACTTAAAAGAATCAAAAATCACAGTTAGGTAATCGCAGTTTTGTTTAAAATAATTGGGAAAAACTAACAAAAATTTGTAGAAAATGGGAATATTTTCTTAATCCCAATAATTAATAAAATTCAAAATATTTTGCTAATTTAAAATGTTCTACTTTTTTTTTTTATGCTAATTAAAGTAATTTTTTTAAAGGCAAAAGTTTGAAAAATTAATTCAAGGTTCATCATAAGTTGTCACAACAACTTAAAAATATTCAAATTACAATGCTAATATTTTTTTTTATAAGTGTTTGAAGTTTATATTTTAAACAAAAAATTTATATTTATTTAGTTGTGATTGAAACTTTTTGCCAAAACGTTAATTTTTTTTTCTATGTACAGTGAATTTTTCAAAATATCTAGTCTAATTTTAAACCATTTATACCACGATATTATTCATACTATAGCGTTGGTATTGACTTTAGTTAAATTAATTACAATTATATTACAGTTATTAATTTATTATATAATGTGTGCATTGTTTAGGCCCAAAGAGTTCAATATACCTTACTAGTTACCACAAATCGAAAAATTAATTACGAAAAACCAGTTGTAATCCAGTGGGGGGGGGGGTGTTAGAGGTTGTAACTTATCCTGAAAGTTCTTAAATAATAAAATTTACTAAATATTCAAAGAATATTATTAATATAATATCTAATAATTATGTACAATTGTACAAATAAACCACAATAATTTTAAAAATATAACTAATAATTGAATTACTGACAGTGTGTATTGTCGACTATTATTGTTATTGAATAAAATCATTTTTAGATAGAAATTGTTCCCCATAGTTCTTTTGGATTAAATTGAAGGACGCCCAGCGGTCACTACTACACGTCAAAAATATTTCTGAGATTCCTGGAAGATAATAAATATTATATTTTTACTGATATATTCTGTGCAGTACAACTGCACTCCAGCGGCTTATAATAACCCTAATTATCATCAATATTTTATAATACCCAATGTATTTTTATCTCTTAGTGCATTTTGAAAGCGTTTTTTTAAATATATAATAAAATCCTAACCCATCTCAATCTAAACTTAGAATTATAGGCAACGATTCGTCTTCGGAGCCCAAAATCGTTTTTCGTATACAATTATTTACCGCTGAATTCAAATTTATTAGATTCATTACGGTGACTTACTCAATGATGAGGTACACATGAACTTACGCAATACATTAATCACCACCGGCTTTTAAAAAATGTATTGTTTTAATATTAAATTTGTAAAACAATCCAATTTGTACGTCTTAATTAATATTTTCACAATAAAAACAGTTTTTCAACTTAATTTCAAATTTGCTTAGTTGAAAATTATTAACTAGGTATGATTTAATGTTTGTTAATTGTTGTTACTACTTGGAATTTCTTATTTGTTATTTAGAAATCTCTCGGGTTAATTTTCATTTTACAGGTGGGTTTTTATCCGCATTTACAGTGATTAAATTTGACTTGATAAATACATTTATAAAAAATGTAGCAACCGTATAAATTCAAATTTTGTTTTCCTCCATAATCATTATATATCTACATTTTATCGAAGTCTATTTGTAAAAATTAATTTTTAACACTATTAAAAACAAAATATTATAAAATCGTAACTTTTAAGATAGCTTAAATATTTTTCGGGACTGTAGAAACTGATGTAAAACATTATTGAATATTCTAGACTGATATCCTCCCTAAGGTAATGTACTACTATTACAACGATAAATTAGTGACTCTGTAAAGGTAAATAATTGTATTATATTTTGTTATTATCAATAAATAATATAATTTAACGAAACATTAACATTATTAAATCTAAAAATTAAAAACAAATCCGAATTAATTTTCAATATGTTTTTTATTACCTCGTAATCAAAATAACTATAGTATCAATTTCTTGTTGCTAATAAAGTGATGAAAATGTAATAGGGCTCTATAAGGCTCTTAAAGCCTGGCAATTAATGGGAGGAGCCATATTCTGACTTTGTATTGATCCTTTTTGTTGTGTGTACAAATGCATACAGTAGTCACACCCTAACCATACTCCTACGCGATATTTTTTCGCCTGTATAATGTATATATATAACGTTTATGCTGTATTAGACATACGTTTAGTGAATATATTTAGTGTATTGCAAATTATTTATAAATCAGTATTTTCGTAATGAATAATAAATAACTTATTAGATACAGTTATAATTTTAGTAAAGATATAATAATATATTGTACTTGCCTATTAATATAACTACCTTGATCTAACCCGGGATTCATTTTTTGATTATACAGTTTAAAGTTCTTTATATTTAATTTGTATACAAACAATGAACCTGTTTTTAGAAGCAGAATATTTCTAAAGTGTTACGTACAAACTTAATACTTAAAAAATTCCATATTAACAGAATTTGAAAAATGTTATTTTTAAAATTTTATTTATAGTTAATTAGCATACAAGATGGAACATTTTTTAAAATAATAGTTTTAATTAAAATGTATCGATGTAATGTACCTTTATTATACATAAAACAATTATTTTAAACATGCCATTTCACTGATTATAATATGCTGGAGAAAAATCAATTTATGCGTATAATTATACAACACAGATTCAACAATTTAATTATAAGAATTTATTACGTATTTTCCGTAATTTTAATTGTTTAAAATTATTTATAATTTAAACCCTATTGAATATTTTATACCTAATTTAATTAGAATAATATATATTAAAATTATTACAGATATCAGCTGATTGTTCTGTAATAATTAATATTTACTATTTAGACAGGGAAAATATTTAATGAGAAGGTAAAAAATTATAGGACGTTGACTGGATATACACAATTTATTCTAATTTATACTAATTGCCTCCTTATTTTATAAAATATAATTAAATATAGTTCAGGGAGTAAAATATTTACATTCATTTTACAATTTTATATTAACTTCTATGTGTTTTTACACGAAGACATTTGTTAACGATGGTCATTTTTTCTTATTTAGGTTATGTAATTTATTAAATTAGTGTTTTATTTTTATGACTTTTATCTTTATTTATCTTTACTATGTAAAAATTTACTATTGTCAAGTTTCAAATAGGTTATAATAGTTATTAATTAGTCAAGTTATCATTCATGAAGTAGACATGGTATGTTATTTAGATTCAACCATGTTTTTTTTAATTTACACAATTTACACAACTGATATATTTGGTACCACAGAATATATATATTACACTACAGTATACTATTTTATATATATGTGAATATAAGTATACTAACCACGATGTATAATGATATTTAGTACAGTATGATCACTAGGGATGCGGTTTTTCGTATAAAGATGCTGATTCATTTTATTCAAACAATTATTCTGAGTAATTTGTAGTAAGAAATAGTTACAAAAAAAAGGTGGGAAACCGCTCTGCTGTACCTACATTAGGTGTCATGTGGGTTACTGTAATAGCTGATGTGTTAAATTTAGATTTAATGATTTAAAACCATACTAAAGAAAATCGAATATTATCATACCCATAGGCTATAAATAGCTTAAAAAGAGTCAAAATTTTTTTTAAATTTTATCAGAAAATTAGTACATAAACCATTTGTAAAAATTTAAAGTATCTACAATTATTCGTGTAGTTACTCCAAAAAAACAATATTTTTTTTGTAAATTGGTTTTGCTTAAAAGTTTTTGTTTTTTTTTACGCGGACGGTCATGCATATTACTGGGTATTTTTTACTTTTAACCTCCCATAATACCAACTAGATTCTTATCCAACCAAAAAAGATGTTGATTAGAAAGTCGAAGTATTTTTACATCTCAAAAAGTGATGACTGACACAAAAAAAACACGTTATTGTAAAATCAATACATTTAACATTACGCTCAGAATCTAAAACAACTATTGGTTTCCTCTTAAGATTTTTTGCCGTTTTTTCATTTTTTTGTCTCAATTCTTTATTTTTGGTACATTTTATTTTATGTGGAATATGATGAGTTGATCAATGAAAGTTTTAGATTATTTTTGCAACCACAAAAAATGTAATTAAAAATATATGAACTATGAAACTAAAATATGTTTATATAGGTATAATGAATATATTGAAAAACGAACTTTTTAAAAAACATAGGTCAAGTTAATTATATATTTGTATGCATTTTTTTTTTGTTACAGGTCTTAAACTTATTTAAATAAGTAAACAAATTTCAAAGTTACCTTAATTAAAAACCATATTACGTATACCTACTGTGTGAATTGAATTTCTTATTATTTCGGCTTCTAAGAACAAAACTTCAGTCGTATGCCTCATATTAACCCTAGGATGACATCTAGAGTGTCCTCCTCCATTTTCTTTACAGTGGAGGTGGGCGATACAAAGTTCACTATTTTGAAACGATATCAAAATTTAAAACCAATTGGATCTGGAGCACAAGGCATAGTTTGGTAAGCATATTCTAGTAAATTTTCATTTAGGTATGGCATGTTTATTCTTATATTGTGTAGTAAATATAATTTATAAATTATTATTTATTAGTTTTTGTTTATAGTTGATAGCAGTGGTGTGCTGAACAATTTTCAGACCTTATGCAAACTATATCATTAGAACACCCGCCCATAACTTTTAGTTAATTTTTTTTTCTTAATAGTATGAATATTATTATTTTAAACTTTTTATTATACCAAATTAATTTCTTGGTACCCACCCATTCATTTTTTTTCCAGTTGTATCAAAAATGCTGCTTCAGCGAGCCACTGATTTATAGATATACATGTATTTATGTTTACAGTTTACAAATACATTTTTGTACCGCACAGTTCATACAATTTAATATATAATTTACCAATAACTGTTATAAATTATAATTAGTATTTCTAGTACAGAATATAAAAATTACATATTTTTTTTATCACAATAAATAAATACTTTTATAAATAAAAATGGTTTCGATATTTATAAATATAATTAATTGTATTTGTTTATTCTTTAATCAAAAATAAAATAAAATAAATTCAATTTAAAAGGTGTTTAATTTTTTTTTTAAATATATAACATAAAATGGTAATTAATTAATAATTTTGATAGAGAATCTCTATGAAATTAATTCTCAATTTAATATAAATTAAGTTTAAATATTTATTTAACTTTTATACTTTGATATTGTGATTAAATATATTATTTATTCAGTAAATTTTTTTATATTTTGTGCTGTATGTAAGTTAGATGCTGTAGTTGTATCTTTTAAAAATTATTATTTCAGGTATTTTTTTTAAAGCATGATTAGCATGAATGTATTGTTATAATTTTATGTTATATACATTTTTTTTCTGTAGTTGCACTATTTTTTTTTTTTTTTGTGTTTGGTAAAGTTGAATTTGAGGTTGTTTACAAAATGCTTGGAACACAATCAAGGTTTGTCCAAAGACCTCAAAATAAACCAGACACTATGACTGAATTAGCTGATATGTTCTACACATTAGTATTTGGTGATACTGAATTTTCAGTTCCCAGACGATATGTTGATCTTGTACCCAAAGGTTTAGGTGCTCAGGGCATGGTGGTGTAAGTACTAACACATTTTAAGTAGTACATGATTTATCTATCTATTTGTTTTCTTATAGTGCGGCCATGGACACAATTACTCAACAAAGTGTTGCTATTAAAAAACTATCCAGACCATTTCAAAATGTAACACATGCTAAAAGGGCATATAGGGAGTTCAAACTTATGAAATTAGTAAATCATAAAAATGTATGTATCTTAAATTAAATCAATGATAAATAAAAAGAAAAATTAGTTAAGCTATAAGTGGTATATAAGTATAAAATATTTTTTATTACTAGATTATTGGTTTATTAAATGCCTTCACACCACAGAGGACATTAGATGATTTTCAAGATGTGTATTTAGTAATGGAACTAATGGATGCTAATCTATGCCAGGTGATCCAAATGGATCTTGATCATGAACGAATGTCATATCTTTTATATCAAATGTTATGTGGTATTAAACATTTACATTCAGCAGGAATTATTCATAGAGTTTGTATTTTAAATATTGAATTACATTTTTGATTAATGACTTGGCTTCTAATAATATGTATCTTTTTTAGGACCTTAAGCCTAGTAATATTGTTGTAAAATCTGACTGCACATTAAAGATTTTGGATTTTGGATTAGCTCGAACAGCTGGAACTACATTTATGATGACCCCATATGTTGTAACTAGATACTACCGTGCTCCAGAGGTAAATATTATATAGTGTATTATTATTTTTAATCATAAAATAAAAAATACTTATATAATTGTATTTATGTTATCTATTTTAGGTAATACTAGGCATGGGTTATAAGGAAAATGTTGACATTTGGTCAGTAGGTTGTATTATGGGTGAGATGATAAGAGGTGGCGTGTTGTTTCCTGGAACCGATCATATAGATCAATGGAATAAAATTATTGGTGAGTTAAAATATTTTCATCAGCATAACAAGTAGTATTTATACTAATAACAATAATATTTAAATTTTAGAACAATTGGGAACACCGTCACAAGAATTTATGAGAAGATTACAACCAACTGTGAGAAATTATGTTGAAAATAGACCTCGTTATCCGGGTTATTCATTTGATCGATTATTTCCTGATGTACTATTTCCATCAGATTCTTCTGAACATAATAAACTTAAAGGTAATTTTCTTACTTTTATAATAGATAAAAATCTACAAAATAGAAATTGTTTTTGAAATTTTGAAGGGATTAGTACTGATTTACAATTTTTGTTTTTTATACTTTATAAATTCTTAATTAAATTTAATTGATACTGAACTGTTGTATAATATAGCAAGCCAAGCACGTGACCTTTTATCTCGAATGCTAGTTATTGATCCAGAAAAGCGTATATCTGTAGACGACGCATTGCTACATCCATATATAAATGTTTGGTATGATGAAAGTGAAGTAAATGCACCAGCACCAGGACCGTGGGACCATTCAGTAGATGAACGTGAACATACCGTTGATCAATGGAAAGAGCTTATCTATCAAGAAGTTATGGAATATGATCCAACTACTGCAGCTGCAGCTTCTGCTAATGAACCACAACCAATCCGATAGACTCCACTGGCACAGTTTACCTCCGTCCAATGTCTGTCAACTGTGTCATAAGTATAGTATTAATAAAGTTGTAGGTATAGTCTTCCATAACTTGAAAGTAACTTAAATTTTTAATTCCTTTTGAAATGGACGAAATTTCTACGAAAATGAAATCATGTAACTATAGCTGTACTTTATAAGTAATTTTTGGGAAAACTCCACATTTTGGAATATTTTTACAGAAATTTTCTTATAAGAAAAAATATTCAAGATAAAACAAATTAGATATTAACGGTTGTGAGTTTTTTTTTTTTGTCTTATTAGAATGTGAAAATAAAATTAAGCTCTCTGTAAATTTATATATATATATAACATATATAAGGGCATCCCTATTAATCTGTAAATTAAGGTTTATACATAAGTAAATTATAAATTAATTATATATAGTATAAATAATGTAAAATCTTGACCATTCTCACCCTTGCAGACCAATTAATGCCAGAATGTAATATGCATGTGGGTATATTTGTGTATGAGATATTTTTCTCTGTTTTTTTTCTAAACTTATGATTGGTTAAAACATTGATCTCAATATAAACTTATCCATTGTTTTACTAAATCTATTTTAAATATAACAATTCTATGTTTTAATAGAAGCAGATAATAATAATTTATTTGTTGTATACATTGCATATATCTTAATTTAGTCAATTGTTTATCCACCATCTTTTATAAATAGTTGAATTGTAATTTTTGTTATATTAAATTTTACACGCACAGTTTAAAACTACATTCTTAGGTCTGTAAGGGTAGATTTAAACTGTTGAGATGTTAAGCCTTTTTCTAGAACTAGGCTTATTAAATACTGTAAAACTATAAAATACCTTTGTATTGTATTGCTCATACAATCATGAGCTATGGTATTTGTATGAATATCAAAAATAATAATAATTAAATATTATTTATAATGAAAAAAAAAACAAAAAATAAAAAAAAATATAGTTTATATACTTGTTATTTATTAAATCGGTAAAAGTATCGTAGGAAGGTATATTTAAGTGTTTCAATATGGGTGCAAGCTTTATAATAAAAACAATACAAGTACAAATCTAGAAATCTGAAATAAGGGACTGGGAACTTAATTTTTTTCAAAAAAAAATACAATTGAAATTGTACTACATAACAGATTATTGATAAAACATATAACACCACTGGATCTGCAATAGATGACTAAACTATATGGTTATCAGTAAACGTGTATTATGTTTGAAAATCTTTATATCACAAAAAACTTTTAGTAAATAAGAATGGAATATAGCATCCATTCTATAATATACTAAAAAAAAACCTTTTTAGCTACTTTGATTAATTCATTGCTATCCTTAGGATTTTCAAGGCCCAGGCCAACAATAATTTTCGAAACTAATTTTTCTATTTTTTTTTTTCAAACACAAGGTCTTAAATCTAAGCAAAAAGTGCAGGGCGCTCTGTAAGTCCCTCCTAAAGATGAACCTGATTATACTTTGTAGTTACTCCAATGCTCCATGTAAAATTGACAAAATTTGACAATTATATGTAACTATTGTCCATAATTATGAAACAATTCAAACACTGTAAGAGTATTTAATGACATTAAGAGAATCATGTATATTATACTTAAGTCGGATTGTATGAAAAATGTATTAATTTTTGTGGGTCAATTGTTAGGTGATTGTTCATGCAGTGTAATTTGAGGAAGAAAGGATTTTTATGGGCTATTTATATATTTTGACTTCTAGTACAACAGGACTGATGGAATGGCAAGTAATCCGCTGCTCTTGGATCAGTGCTTATAATCATGAATTGTTTACATTTTTTAGAAACATACCTATAGAGAAGAATATTACTATTTTTAATTCTAAAATGCAACACTATAAAAACGATGATAGACTATTATCAAATCGTAGTTTAATATAACAGATTTGACCACACACTACTCATCCTCAAAATTCAAGCAAATTCACCCATTCATCAAAAAACGCACAGACAAACAAATTTTGCAATATTATGACAACTTTTTCTTCTTTAAACTTTAAGTTAAACAAATTTACCGTTATATACAATGCCATAAATACTCTCACAAACAACATTTAAGAAACTCTTGAATTATCTTCCACCACAATTGCAACTCGAGACAACTCCAGCAATGTTATTATTCTCAAAATAGAAAAGCTCATTTTTCTAAAACTTCTAAAACTCACTACTCGATCGACAAATAACAGTACACTTATTTCTACAACAAACTAAAATTGACTCTAATAAAAACAAACTTTCATCTCCAATCTCTATCATCCTTAAACAGATATCTCTGGAGAGAAATCAAATCTCTCTTAAAGCACAAATTTATAGTTCCTTATCTCCGTTACCAAAACAATAATCTTTTTAGTACTGTTCAAGAAAAGACAGATTTACTGGCTAACTTCCATGCCAATGTATTTAAACCTCACATTTCCTCTGTCAATACTCGCCTTCTTCAAATTGAACAATTCATCTCATCGTTGTTATCCATGGCACTATCAACCTTGCCCACCACTCCTGGTGAAGTTTTATCAATTGTTAAAAAAATTCAAAAATAACAAGTCACTTGGTTCAGATCTCTTAAATAACAAAACAGTCAAAAACTTGCCACCAAAGGGCAAAAACCATCATTCTTTTCACTTACATCTTTAATGCTATATTTTGACTATCTTATTTGTCAATCACTTGGAAACTAACACTCAATAATTATATTCAGACCAGACAAACAACCTGATGTGTCTAAATCTAATTAGTCTTCAACCAAAGTTTAAAAAAATGTCTGAAAAATATCTTCTCAAGAGACTTGACTATTACACTCAAACAAAATGCCTTTTCCAACTTACAATTCGGTTTGCGAGTCAAATATGTTACATTCCACAAACTTCACCGTGTAATAGACCACATTGCTTTATCTCTCGAAATGAAAAAAATATTTCTCAGTTCTTTTCCTTGACGTAGGTCTAGACTTTAACATTATCTGATACAATTGTTTATTATTCAAGCTTAAAATTTTTTCAGCACCATAAAACTTGGTAAGTCACAAATATCACACTGCATAATAACCTTCAAATCCTCACCATATGACAATTAGCTACCATTTATGCCTACACTTTAATCTAGACAATCCAGCCAGACTTCTGAAACGTGAAAGGCTCAGAGATCATTTCAATGGATATCACACTTAACGTGTATATTATTATTTCTCCCTAAAATTACAACTCATGTTTAAGATTTTCTAATGTAAGACTCCTACTCAATGTTTTTTTTTCACTATTTCATATTAAACTCCACTCATTTACTTATTGTACTTATACAGATTGTAAGTTTGTATTAAAATAAACAAATTAAAAAAATAAAAAACAAATTTGAGATTTTTATACTTTTATTATTTTCTAACTTTGAATTTTCAAACATACACCCGAGTTTCTGACATTTAAGTTTTGTTTGGTAATTTATACATTTTCAGACATGACATCTTGCAGATATTCTCTAAGAGTTTAATCGCTAATTATTTATGTATATCACATAAAGCTTGCTAAACAAATAAAGCATTACTTTTAAATTTATTTTATGAGTTACATGCATGAAAATAACTGATTTCTATACTCTAAATGGTGGAAACAAAAATTTAGTAATCCATCTATCTACATATATTTTTATCATAGTTATTCAATTATTTGATTGAGCGTTTTTAACAATACATTGTTACTGAAAATTTGTTAGTTTATCAAATTTTTTACAATTATACCTATACTGGCTATACTAATATTTGTGTTTTTATTGTTTCATATATTTCTTAATAGTAATATTTTAAAAAGAGTTTGCCTTAGATTAGGTACGTATACACTTTGTGAACGTAGCACACTTTAATAATAATAATAGTAGTAGGTATTTTGTAGTATACCTATTATTTAAACCAAATTAGGCCGGTATAAATGTTCACCTTCCTTAATAAAAACAAATAACGCCTCTGTGTTCATGTAACCTGGCATTAAAAAAAATAAAATACACTGTAGCATATTACATATCAGTAAAATACATAATACTTATTATTGAATTTTTCTAAAAATGTAGTAATTATTTTTGGAATTCAAATCATATCATAATTTTTTTATTTTTCATTATTTTCTCTAATTATTGGTAAATAACAATCACAAAATGTCTTAACAAAATAATTTGATAATTTATTATATTTTTAATTCTTTGGCAGCTTTAAGTTTTTCTATTTCTTTTTCCACATAATCTTCTAAATCATCTAACGGTTTGTATTGGTTATGAACTAGTTGTGATCCAAACATCATGGAGGTTATGGCCATCAATGAAAATTTCACATAAGCAGCAATCGTTATATTTCCAGACATTAGTGTTCCTTGTTTAATCTGTTGGCAGCTATTTCTTTGGCTTGCTTACGTTTATATACTTCATAAAAATTTACACCAAATGGACGCCAAGTTATCATCAAATACTCTAGACCAGCACCAGCAATTATGAAGATCGGAATAGCTCTAAAAAAAATCGGATTCTTAAATAATTACTTATTTTTCATTGATGTAGAAAAAAATAAAAAGTATACCTGTAATATCCAAATTGTTTGCCAGGTAAATGGAATAGAAATCGACGAATCGAATTAATGATGCTCATTACTGATTGTATTTCTTAAAGAATTTTCGTTACTACTTGAGTGTACATCATGCATGTCACTATTTTTACTCGGCCATTGTGCCGTAAAATTGTACAAAGTAAAAATATACAGTACAATAGCGAGTGTTATATAAAGGCCATGAACCGGGAGCCGGGAGATACCGTTTTCAAGTATCAACTAAGTAACGAGTAACTAGAAACAACTAACAAATTTACAAATTACAACTTGCAACTTACAAGTAATAAAAAAAGTAAAAATCAGAATATTCTTATCATGGCATAATAACTGATAATATGTCATGATGATAATTGAGATTATGGGTCATTTACACGGTTGTAGATATCTACAGCTGTAGCACAGAACAACATAGAAGGGACACTTTGCTTGGTGGCCGATCTCTGGTGGTTTAGTGTTGATGTTGTAAATGATTACCTGGTGGTTTAGAAGTTTTGTTAGGAACCATTTATTTTACAATAAACGGTTTGTTGTTTGTTTACGTTTTGAAATTTAAATAATTTAATACTAGGACAACTGTCTACAACTATTAAGTATTAACTTACAATTATTCGCATTACGCGTTCAAAAGTTTTATTTTAATTATTATTAGTAATTATAATTATAAATAATAATTAAAATAATCATGGTTAT
>JACXSJ010002203.1:0-53029 GCA_014851325.1 Pentalonia nigronervosa | reverse complement strand
TAGTGTTTATATAGTCATGATTATACATTAATAGTTAATACCACAAAAAATAAACACAATTTCTATATCAATATATTAGAATTAGATATCATAATCTATTCAGATCGTGACATCGTGTACGTATGTATGAACTGTGAGTGATAAAAAAAATAAAAACTTTAATCTCGTATGATTGGTTGCATTTCAGTATTTTTCGGGCGCCAAAGTACCAAACAATTTAATACAATGCACCCATTAGTATATCATGAATGGTTCATGTACTTTATGTTTATGTAAAAATGTATAATATACTGTTTATACTATAAAAGATAATTCAAGTAATTGTATTATAATTTACAGGTAAACGATAATTGAATATTAGTACCAGTTGGTTTAATTTCGACTCGTACATACTAATAACTACAACTCATTAATTTATTACACAAGATAACCGCCATAAGATATATCCATATTATGCATTATGACCATATCCCATTTCCCATATGAAGTCCATAAATAAAAAGTTCATGATAGTTAACAGTTTGAAGAGTAATTAACAAGTATAATTATTTAAATAAGTTTTTTTTTTTTTTAATATTTATCATAGACACAAAATAGTCAATTACAAAAATATATTAATTATTGAAGTCCAACTGCAGGCTGCAACTTACATAAGCCTCAACACAAAAATTCCATTATTCACCAAGTAGCCATTAAGCATTTAATTATTTATCAACGGTTTTTGATAGCAAATTGGATCTATAATTTTTAGGTTCAAAATGTAATTTATCGCAATTTTAAATACGCATATTAATTAAGTTAATTATAGTTGTTTTTTTTTATTGATCTACATATCAAAAACATACTTCACACAGACTTCAGGAGCTAAGGTCATTAGTTTACCATATTTTTAAACAACGTCTAAATAGAACTTTAGAAAACATTCTTTTTTTATATAATACATATAATTATTATGTGTATTATATATATACACGGAGAATAATATTAGCTAATTGCTAAATTTACTTATTCTTCCCGGTCTCTTTGAGAAAGGAGAAGGGTAGTTTGATATATCTGGTCCGGTAGATTCGTATAGGTTTGGTTTTATGTCGAGTCTAGTCTTGCTTCTTCATAGGATCTGTATTTCGTAAAAATGTGTTTTATTATCATAGTTCACCCTGATAATGTAAACCGTGATTTTCGAGAAAAAAATCATTTTTTAATTTATGGTAATTTTCGTGACAAATTTAATTAATTTGTCCTAATATTTTGAATAATGTAATGAAATGATTCATATGTTTGTATAGCGACGATAAAGAACTTTATGTTTATTTAAGTTCTATATAATTGTAATTTGTATTATTGTAATTAAATGGTAAGTAGTAACTGATATAACACAATATGCTACAAAAGGATTGGATTTTACAATGGTATATTTCATATAATAAATGGTAATATTGTGGTATACCACTTATAAATATCATCACTAGTTCCACTTAATATACCACTTACCAGTACTTGAAGTCCCTCTTCTTTTCAGAAAATATTTATGCGTACCCATTTTAAATATATTCTAATCAATAAAACATTTAAATGATCAGATACGTACATTTTTTTACACTTTTGCGTTTCCCTTCTCATTTTTTCCCAATTCAAGCACTGCACTTACTGCTAGAATGCTAGATACAGTCAAACACGGCGATGAATTTTTTTCCAAAAATCATGGTTTACGGAGCAGTGTGATCCATAGATATATATAAAATATAATTAATGCTTAAATTTTTAAACAATGTATTTTCGTGAAGGAAACTAATTAATATTATTATTTGACATATTTTGTTTAATACTTTAATCATTAATAGTAGTGATGATCCATTAAATAATTTTTTGTAATGCTTACAAACATATAAATTATACTTAGCTCACGATCTTCTACAGTTTCCACAATATAATTTAAAGGCTGTGATTTCTGATCAAAAAATGTGGTACACTTTAATGATAACTATAAAATGCCATAATTTTTTAGAACTATTAGGCCTAGAACATTTTAAGCTTATAGATACCTATTGTTGACATTGAGTCAGCAATATATATGACAAATAAAAATTATTTATTATACTTAACATCAACCTATAACAATTTGGTTATTTACTATTTTCAATCATTCATTTACTATCAATATTGGAGAAGGTGATTATGTATTAAAATAAGTGTGATCGGTGATTGCCATAATATTATGACAACTTTATTTTACTTACAGAACCACAATTGAAAATACAATGTACTGATGTTTCTCTCAATAACATCCTTGGTAAAAATCATTATTCGTAAAATGTTTATTACTTATTTCACTATAACGAATGGGAATAAAAATATTTCATTTATTATATTTAACTCACATTTGCATTTTATTTTCATCAGGAAGAAATCTATTTTGTTAAAACATATTTCTATTTACCTAATAAATGCTTAAACACATATTGAGTATTTGTACTGATCGTTATTATTTAATTTTTAATTACCCAAAAAATGAAATTTTTCTCGTTTAACTTTACTATTACACTTCATGTTATAGGCATTTAAAAAAATACATAATATTTTATACTTAAATGGTGACACCATACCTCAAAAACAGTTGGATTGAAGAATTGACTAATTTTTTTTTTGAAATGTTGACAATAGTTTAAGGAAGATTTTAACGGAGAAAAAAAATAGAAAAGTTGCTCAAAGACTGATAAACGTATTCACTTTACAATGATGTATGTTTTTTTTAATAATTTTTTTTGTGTCTGTCATTTTGTTTTGGGATAGTAAAAGTACTCCGATTTTTTTAATATGCATTTTTTCCGATAGGAAAGTGAATCCAGTTGGTACTTTAGTGGGCAGTGTGTGTTTGTAGGGGAGGGGGTCAAAAGTAATAAATTTCCAATAGTTTTACTATTACTTAATTTTTTTTTTCTACTTACCGTGTAGGCATACCATCACACAAAAAAAACACATCATTGCTCAGTATCTTAAAGTTGAGTGTACCTAAAATTCCACAAATATTTTTTATGAGCGTTTGAAGTTTAAATTTTGACAAACTTGGATATTCATGCGAAAAATTATGATTTCTCATTAAACGATTTTAAAACATTAAAAATACTTACTCAGACATACACGATTTTTTTATAATCGTTCAAAACTGTCAAAATCACAAAAATGTGTAAATGATTTCATTGAAAAATGTTGCAATTATAAAATTATATAAATATTAATAATGTAATAATGTAATAAATACGCTTTTTTTTAGCAAAAATTAATTCAACCCTACTGTATTACTAATAGGTAGTAAAATAAATATATTAGAAAAATATCTATACATTTTATATAAATATAAATATATAATATTACAATAAAAAATACCTACTTGGCTACATAGTAAATAATATTAACTGACAGACCATCGCTGCTCAAAATCGTTTTTTTGTTGGTAATAATATTTATTATTTGATTAAAATTTAACATATCTTACAGTGGCTTACTCAACAACAAGGTACACCCGACATCTACTGTAAAAGCAGACATACAGCTGCAGAACAGTTATCTACTTATCCGCTTTTTATATTTAAGCCATTTGCCAATATCATAATTAATAGATTTTATTATATGACAAAACAGAATAAAACAAATCTATCAAAAATGTGTTTTGTTATATTAATACGATTGTATATTGAACCCTTTGTGGTCGTGATCTGTGGCCTGTGAGTAGGCAGTATGTGAGATCACGAATTAGGATATAAAAATCATCGCTAATTATTTAGTTATTTAATTGACTTTATTGTTATGTATTTTATATTTGTATGCATCATGATTCTCAATTCTTAATTCATTAAACGTATGTGCTGCATATACATGATTTCGGAAGAGAAGCGAAACAACTAAAATTTCTTTTTCAAAATCAATAAAGTTAATTTTACCTATATGCACCTAAACTTGTAAATTTGTAACTTAATAAAATATATATATTATAAAAAATGTTGTTGTTTTAAAATAGCAAAATTATAATTTTTTTTCTTCAAATCCTAACATTGCCCCACTCACAACCTTAAAGTTAGGTCAGAATAATTTCTGCGGGCGCCTATGTATGTGCAACAGTTATATCAGACATAATATAATATGACCTAAGATATTAGATAGTAATATAAGTAGCTATTGTAGTAATACTAAGGCACTGTAGAGATCTATATAGGGCCCTAGTAATACAGGCATAGTATGATTTTACTTTTTAGTATTTTACTGTAATATAATATTGCCAAAGAACAAACAAAATTGTATTATTTGTCTAAAATCGATTATCACGAGCTATCAGTATTATCCATAAAATATGTCCTTATCATGTTTATAGTTTATAACTAATATCTTTCGTAGTTTGCACTCCACAGAGTAACTTTTAGCTTAAAGATATAGGATTGTTGTTCATTTTTAAAATTTTGAATTTATAGTTCTTATTTCAAACATTGTTGGTTTCATTTAGAAAAATGTTACACCATAATGATTTAATTAACTGCATTGTGTGAAGATATAAGAACATATAACAAAGTTATTATTTTGGGTAAGCTACATGCTTTTGTTGTTTTTAGTAATTTTTGTAATATTATTAGTTGATTTGTTGACATATTTTATAATTAAAAACCAGAATTAATTGATATTGCAATTTATTTTTCAGTTAGATAAATTAAATTTCTACACGAGTTTTACTAATTACAATTCTTTTATTAAGTTTATTACAACTTATAGCAATTTTTTTAATGTTTTTTGTAATTTCTTTCAATTTTGTTTAATTTATGATAAAAATGTTTAAATAATTATTTCTTAAGCTAATTTTACAATACAAAAATAACTATTATATTGTGTAATACCGATGTTTTGTATTCTACTTTATGGTATATGAATCATTATGAATTATGATTATTGTATTATTTATTATTTTAAACTACTTTATTTATTTTATCTTTAAATCTCCCAATGTCAATGTTATAAAACCAATGCTATTATAGCCTATAGGTAAGCGACAGTTTAGTTTTTTTAGTGTCACTTATGGAGTATTACAGCAAGTAACACTGACTATTATAGTAGATTTTAAATTACATTCAATTTTTTTAAATGTTTGTTAAATAATTTTATAAGTAGTAGGTACTTACTACTGATAATCGTAACTGAAGCAACCTGCTATAATATTTAAATATAATGATTGTGCGTTTGTAAGTACTCTGTAATCTTGGAAACTACTGAACCAATTGGCACTAAATTTTGTGCACAAATTTTTAGAGAACAGGAAAGTGTTTATAGCTTCGTTTTTCAACTCATATAGGTTGTTATAGTGGTGATTTACACAGACATTTTGTTTTGGTACTCAAAAATTTTTTTTATATACTTATAGAATTATAAAAACAAAAAAAGTTTTATAAATTTATATATATAAATTAATGTATATTTGTAGTTTATATACTCAAAAACTACTCAGCCAATTTTGGTAAAAATTTCTTAGTGATATCAGAAAAGAGTAAAAAAAAAAAAGTTTTAACTGCATTCCAAAGTATATTAAGTGTTATATTCAATATGTCAGCGGTGGATTGCAAATCTTGGTCAAATTAGTTCCCAAGGGATGTATACCAATGCCAATTCACCTGTGAACTGAGGTACACTAAAACTGTGGTACACTTATGTAGTG
Organism: Pentalonia nigronervosa; assembly: GCA_014851325.1. NCBI lineage: Eukaryota > Metazoa > Arthropoda > Insecta > Hemiptera > Aphididae > Pentalonia > Pentalonia nigronervosa. The sequence continues at coordinate 47,337 of JACXSJ010002203.1, read as the reverse complement.
CTGTTTTATAGTTGTTCATTTTTACTCAAGAAAAGTCTGGCTATACAAGTTAGAAATAATTTTATAATAATTAATTTTTTTATTAATTGTTAAATTCATAAGAATATTTTTATTTTTTGTAAAATGACTGAATTTAATAAAATTTGTATTGTATATTCTATTTTTTACTATTATTATTTGTATGGTAGACAACAGTTTAATGGTGAACTGCATATTAAGAGAGCCTTTTTTTAGTACTCATGAACTTTATGCTTTAAGTTAAATCAATTGAAAAAATTATTTTTGGATTGTTCTTTACAATAAAAATAAGGAAGATATAAATATATAGATGATTCTATAGATGATAAAATTATTTATTGATTTGGGTATGACAAAAAACTGTCATTTAAAAACAAAAATATTCTTAGATTATCATTCTGAAAAATGTAAATTTTACAACCATATAAATAATTAAATCGTATTTTTAAAACACATTTTTAGTTCTGCATGAAAAGGTATAATATTTAGAAACAAATAACAATAAAAAAACAACATTTTATTACTTCCCAAAAATTGAGCTTTGGAATTATATTTTTTGAATATTTGTGTTAAGAATTTGTTTTTGAAAATTTCCTTTGCATTAATTGAGCAATCCAATGGCATATTCAGGAATTTATAAAGAGGGGTACTCAATATTATTAATTTTTTATTTGGTATCCACCAACAATTATAATTTACTCCATAATTATTATATAAACAAAAAGCTAGCAAATGTGTGTATTAAATGTCAATTTATTTAGTAGGTAATAACTAATATTTGATTAGTATTAAAATATTGTTTGTTTGAATTATTAAGTTCTTGTTAAGAATAATAATTGTTAAAAGTTTCTATTACAATACTGATGTTTAATAATATATGCTAAGACCTAGGTAGGTATTACAATTTATAGTTTTAATTATATTAACATTATACCTGCATGTATTGTTTCTGTCTTACTAACACATAACATAGCAAATTTTAGACTTAGAATAATCAATTTATTTTGTTATTTTTAATATTATAGTAAATCGATCAATTATTATTATATTTTGGGTCCTATATAGATATTTTTGATTTTTTAATTTTGAAAGAAGTTATGAATATTTTAAAACCATACATTTTTATTGTATTATATTTATATGATTTTTTTATTAGAGTATTAAACTAAAATTTTAATGGTGTAAAAATATATTTTTTACATGAAATTTCAAGGGGGGAATTTGGAACCATATACCTTGGGTATACCCCTGATGGAAACCAGTGTTAAAAGATTTTGAAAAACATATAAAACAAAGTATTTCAAACAAAATTACTTAAGGAAAATATTATATTTCAAACATTAATAATAATGTAATTGTTCAAAATGTTAATGATAGGAAAAATATAATAATTATGTTTACTTGATTGTAGACAAAACTATTAATCAAAGACGTTTATGTATAAAATATTTATTTAGTTTGAAATTTAAATAAAATTATTTTTTAGGTTCGACTATTAATCTGCTAGCATGTGCAAGACTATCATTTGCAAGACTATCAGTCAATTTATGAACTTCTCTTTGAAATTATTTCCTGTTATCGATGAGTATTACATTTTATAAGGGATGCAGATGTTTAATAGAAGTAATTATAAAACATTTTCCACCCCTGATATAGTGTATCAATAACAGTTTTTAAACTAAACGGAGGAATTTGCAAATTTTCGTGTTAAATTAGACAAAACATTTGGTTCTACCAAGTATAATTTAACACATAATAAAATAAATTGCAAATGTAATTAATTTTATTTTACTAATGAATCTTGTAGCAATACACAGAGCAAGTAATGAAACTGCTTTGGCATACATATATGTAGTGTACTGAAAGATTATCATTATACATTTTGTAAAGTAATCAAATATACTTTTATGTGGTAGGACTTCATGATAATTAAGAACAAATGTAAGATGACATGTCTTGAACATTTATGCACTTGTATATGCATCAAAATAAAATTTTAATAATGTTATGGTGATTCACATTATTACACTAGTACTTACATGGTGAAAGCAAATAAAACATTACAGTTATTTTCCCAAAAATAATTCTTATTTTATGTCTGTTGCATTCAGTAGTTTTAGAAAAACTTCACAAATTATATGCAAATATTAAAAAATAAATTTAGAATGGCATTGTATTAACAATTCATTATAATTTATATTTATTTTAACAATATAAATGTTGAGCATAATACAATATTATTTATTTTATGGAAAAAATGATAGTTCAACATATGATTTACCAAACTGTGTGATATACTGGGTATCAAGTGGTTTTTTTTTCTAAATTTTGGCTCATATTAACATATGTATGTTAAAAGTTATATTATATTTTTATCATTATGAAGATCATGTATATATTTTTAGCAATACACTTTTTTTATACTTATCACTTAATTTTTTTTTAAAAGTTGATCTTGTCAGTTAATAGATGCTTCGATTAAATTACATGGCAATATATCAATTGAAGTTTCATGAATTTTTCATAGTTTTTTGATTTTTAATTTTTTTTATAAACATTCATAGAGTGAACCACTTATTGGTCTTGTCTTGGTAGGTCACATATTGATTAAATACCAAAATTCTTTCTTAAAAGTTTCATCTAGAATTAATGATGGGTATACCTTTAACTTCTAAACCTGTTAATACAAGATGAGGAACTTGATTAAATGCCAACATATTCTATGGAGATAATTTTAAAATTTTTAAGAATATTGTGGATTTGTTTAAAAGAAGTTTAAACAAGTTTAGAAGAATCAGCTTATTAATAGTCTGAATATATTTAGTGAAATTTAAAATATTTTGATAAATATAAAAAGTCCTTATGGGAAAATTAAATAAAATATATATTAAATTATCTTAAAAAAATATAAAAATAATAAACTTACTCAGGTGTTATAAAAAGCAACCAAAAGGTTTATTTAGATACTAGTTGTCTCGTCCTGCGTTGCCTGAGCCAAAAATTAAGTTAAGAATAATCTCAAGTGATATACATGCAACTTAGCTGGATAAGCAATTCGGCTGTGTTGGATCTCGGAAAATATGCTAACAGTATAGTATCAGGTAGTCAATCTATCTGTAGTGGATTAAGGACCCTGTGAGGTGCGTAATAGTGAATGAAATCAGAATATTAGGTACACAAAAAACATCTCAACAATGGCTTGTACCAAAGATTTATTTTTTGTAAAACATGTATATGCCATATTCTTTCTAATTATAATAGTTGTAAAATATGTAACCATAAACAACCCTATAAATAAACAGGGATTATACATATATAACCTATCAAAAATTGCACTTTTAGTTTTTCCAAAATTTTTAGTGTATAATATGTACTTAGGATAGAATGTAATATGCCAGAAACCTTTACGGGAGTGTACTTAACAACTTACAAAAGCTTTATGTTGATGGGGTGAATAGTGAAAAAGTACATAAGGACATACAGGCAAACATTCTTTTTTATATATTATTATAAACCAATAGCAACTATTTATAAACAAATATTTCCATCATAAATCTCAAAATCCTTGTTTGAGCAGCTTCCAGGGTTGGACCTCTATGTTTTAAAATTAACCTATCTTTTCCCCAGAGGTCTAATCTATCTCTGTTCTAAGTTTATTCACATTCGATTGAACGGTTTGGGAATGCATAAAGGACAGAAAGACATTCATTTTTATACATATAGAATATAGACATACATATACATATCGATAAAATATAAAAACAATTTTTTTATTAATTTAATATAAACAAAAATGCACTGATACCAAAACATTTAAATATATGTTTTCAATTTTTAAACATACATATTTTAAACAAGCTGGCAGTACAATTTTAAAGCACAACAAAGAAATAATTTATTCCTTTAAGTACTTTACTTTTTTCTCCTCTGTATCAATTTAGTAATAGTATAGTATTTTATACCTATAATTTATTTAATACAAACTCTAGAGTTGTATAATTAATATGAATAAAATGTGAATTTAAAGTATCTATATAGTTATTGGTAACATCCTAAACTTATTTAACATTTGTCTGAAACTGTGTTTATTAATATATCTAGGTATTACTTTAGTTTTTAAATTTATATAATAAATCGTAACAAAATTATATAATTATTTTCAACTATTAAGAAAAGTAATGAAAATTTCTTATAAGTAGTTAGAATTTCCTATGTTTTACCACTCAAACACAAACTAGATCAAATTTACATACTATTTTTACCTTTACTATTACTATTACCAATATTTATAATGATAATAATAAAAATATTTTGAAAAAAACGTTAAATTTAAACTGTATAAACGCATTTAAAAAAATTAACTTTTGATTTGGTTTTTTTATAAAAGGTTTGAGACTTTATGTGCTAAACACAGAAATGTTAAAAGTATTAAATATTTTAAAATGATTAAATAATATGCTTTAAATAATTGTTTAATCTAACCAAATTTTAGGTATTTTGAAACAAACAAAATAAAAATAAATAAAAAATTAAAAAAATATATTATGTAGGTAAATAGGTTTACTTGTAATCGAACTTTGATACAAAATAATAATCACCACAATACACAAACACTTACTGGTTTTTATATCTTTGAACAAGAAATAAAATGTGAAAGAACGAAATGGATAGGATACCTCCTAAGAAATAATGCATGCAGGTTAGGAAGAGAAAAACCAAGTCAATCTTGGTTTATTTCATACGAGGCAGATTATGTCAGATTTAGGAAAGGATTTAAGGAAGTTGCTATAGATTGAGAGAAGTGGAGGAAAGTTTCATCACTAAACCTATCTATAGATTATGCCAAAAAAAAAAAGGTGTTTAATTTCATAATTTCACAAAATAAATGTATAAGGAATAATGCGATGTCTTTGATAATTTAAGTATTAAAAGAAACTATTTTACAAACTTAGAAAAAATAATAATAATAATAATAATAACATAACATAAATATATTTTGTTACATGGTATAATATTATCTTTTTTTGCATTTTATTTATTTTTATTATATTTTTTTGTATTGTGTTTAATGTTAATGTGTTAAAATGCATAGGTAATCTCGATTTTACAATTTGTTCACAGGGTTTTATGTTTGTCGTATGGTACGTCGAACTGGGTTGGGGATTCAGCGATTTATACATTTGCTCTCAAAGAACTTGTATGCTCTTCCACTGAAAAATATGGAAAATAATATATTACAACATTCGATTTCACTTATTCGCAATAAATCAGACGTCGGTGTACAATGTTCCCCCCCAGACGGTTTAGAAACAACTGATTGCAAATCCGAAGAATGTTCGGTCACCGACGAAGACGAGCGTCAAGGAAATTTAGACGTATTGCAGATGATAAGCAAACGCAAACTTGACGGTCGGGCCATGCACGCGAAGAAGTCCAAGAAAGTCAAGCTGGATCCGGTTCTAACACGCCCAGGCTACACGGCCGAGAGGTTCGATGAAACGTCTTATTACATCGAAAACGGTCTAAGAAAGGTTTATCCTTATTACTTCACGTTCACCACCTATACCAAAGGACGGTGGGTGGGCCGGACCCTGATGGACGTGTTTGGCGAAGAGTTTCGCGCTCATTCGTCTGACGAATACGAACGGCACATCGAAAAGGGATCGCTGACAATAAACAACGAACGCGTGACCCCTGACTACGTGCTGAAGCATAACGATCTACTGGCAAACGTGGTGCACAGACATGAAGTGCCGGTGGCGAGTGGCACGATCGACGTCATACACCTGGACGACGATATCGTGGTCGTCAACAAGCCTTCCAGCATTCCCGTGCACCCGTGTGGCCGTTACAGGCACAACACCATGATATTCGTGCTGGCAAAAGAGTACGGTCTGAGGGACTTGAAAACCATTCACCGACTCGACCGATTGACCAGTGGCGTTCTGATGTTCGGTCGGACGCAGAACATAGCGCGGACACTAGAGGCGCAGATACGGGACCGGATGGTGAGCAAACAGTACGTGTGCCGCGTCGAAGGCAAGTTTCCCGAGTCAATCGAGTGTGAGCTTCCGATCGAAGTGATTAGCTACAAGATCGGCGTGTGCAAGGTGTCGCCGGGCGGGAAACAGTGCAGCACCTCGTTCCAGCTGATCGGGTACAACGAACAGGCGGACACCAGCGTTGTGCTGTGCAAGCCCCGTTCGGGCCGCATGCATCAGATCCGCGTCCATTTGCAGTACCTGGGACATCCGATCCAAAACGACCCGTTGTACAACGACACGGTATTTGGTCCGGAGAAGGGGCGTGATGGCAACTTTGGCAAGACCGACGAGCAACTAGTCCGGGACTTGATATGCGCTCACAATGCCGAAAATTGGTCGGTGGCCGACGACGGGATTCCCGTTTTACCAGCGGCAGACGGCGGACATTCGGTTTTACCGGCGACCGTAGACGACGGCTTATGTAATCCGGCAACGCCACAGCAGCCGGCTACGAATGGCGGGTTGGAGGCCGGTACAGCGGTTGACAGGCCCACACAAACGGGAATCGACGTGCCGGACGTTGGATTCAACGAAAAAAAGCTCACCGTAGACGCTCACTGTCAGGAGTGCAAGATACGTTACAAGGACCCACGACCGGCAGATCTTGTCATGTACCTGCACGCCCTGAGGTACAGCGGACCGGACTGGGCGTACGAAACACCTATGCCGGCATGGGCCGATGTCAATTGGAAAGAGCCGTGATGTTTTTCCGCTTAGCACATATTATATAATGCATATCTTCCTAACGGTAGTTTTGTTCATGATTTATATTATGTTTTGTCGGTTTATTGCCGTTTATATTTTCAATTTTAACTTGAATTTTGTAAAACGGATGACTCCTATCTTGACTATTTATCACTTAGAGATTCAAGCTTGGTTAATTCTACCGGGAAGTGTAAATTTACATAAATTTAATTGCATATTATTTTTTATTGACAAAATCACATTGAAAGTGTTTTTGACGACACTGTTACGTTAAAACGTAGATACTGTATAGTGTATTTTACAATCAATTATAATAATGTGTTACATGTAGGTATATTATTATTATGTTATTATGTTACATTTACATTCATACACATACTACTACTATTAAATAATAGACAATAGTTCACAGACATTCTAATAAAGTAATGTAAAATAATGTAAGAAAATCAGTTGATTTAACAGAATAAATATGACTTTTGTTAAATTTATAGAAATAAAAATTTTACTTATAAATTAAATTACAAAATGTTTATTTTAATCGGGTAATTTAATATAATTTATTATATATTTTTAAGTTAAATTTATATTTCACAATTTGTTTATTATCATAGAAAAATGTGGAAGTTTTATGAGCAAATTATTGAAAACACTATCACTCATACTGTTATTATTAATATTTATTTAGTTGAAAAAAACATTTAAATTATATCTATTAAGTTGTTTATATAAATTTTTATTCCAACCACAATTTGAATAATTAAACATGCAATTTATTGTGTTCATTATTGTTACATAAAATTTTTTTTCAACATTTTAAGTTTAAATAATGATGTAAATACTATAATTAGTGATTTTGTTTAGAATCATTATTGTACATAAGTAGTATCGTAGTCTATTTAATATTCTGTAATACTAGTAGGAATACATTTTAAACTTAGAAATCTCAAATTAGTCTAGTTGGAATTAAAAAACCTATAAGCCAACCTTGTTTTATTCATCAAGTGTGTATAAAATAATATATTAGAAAATATCTATATTTTAGATATGTACATTAAAAATATTATTGATTTGATTTATTTTCATAGGACTAAAACCAACATTTGATTAAATAGTATATTTATAGTATAAATAGTACTAATATAAAATAAATTGTAAAAATCTATTCAAAATACATAAATCAAAAATGAAAATCGAGAATTTTAATGTATGATTTACACTCTACACGGTGGTATTCAAAGCTGGGCATTAAAGAGTTAAAAAGTTAAGCTACTTTTAACTAAGTTACATAACGAGTTACTTTTTTTTTAGAAATAACTTCTAATTTAAGTTAATTAGAGTTAAATTTTTTCCCATATTAAGCAATAACTTATGAGTCTTTTAATTTCATTGTCACTATTAAGTTAAGATTAAGAGGCCGTATTGGTAAAAAAAATCGTCCGTATAACATGCTTTCGTACTTTTAATAGAACTTAGGTCTCGTTGATTGGTAAAAACATGGTTTTAATAGCAAAATAAACACGAGAAGTTTAATTAAAATATCTCGCAACAAATATTTGAAATTTATTTTTAAACCGATTTTATTAGCATTTAAAATTAGTAAAAAATTTTATTTTTTTTTTAAATCATATAAAATTGGGAAATTTAGATATCAAAGATATGCAAGATATCTTAGTTAAACTTCTATCTATCGCTGCCGCGCACGGTTTATAAATAACCAAATTGTTAATACGAAAATAATAATTTTAGCAATGAATATTATTATTATAATTTTTCGATTTTATAAATCGTATTTCTATTCCCATTGTATTTTACTAAAGATGAAACCACATATCGAAGTCATTATAAATCAGCCGGAAAATGCACGATTATAACAATTTTTTTTAAATATAAGAAATTCTTTGACAAAACTAATGATTCAACTATTGAGATGAAATTATATACATTTTAACCAGTACAAGTAAAACAAAAAAAACATATATATATATATATATATATATATATATATATATATATATACTATTTAAAAGTATGATATTTAGAGCATAAATATTATACTTAAAATTTGATAACTTGGTACCCATCTTGTAATTCTTGTAAATAAAATTATTAAACATAAATTCGTACAGTAATTTTACAACTTTACATCAAATAAAATTTAATTATTTTGTACAATAACTATCGTTCATATAATTATATATTTATTTAGGTACTAATATATTTAATTGATATTATGTAGCAAATATGTTATATACAGAGTATTAGTGTATTGTTTAATAATTACGCATTAATTGACATACGATTGACATACTTATCAATATAAAATACATATTTGTCAGTTTATTATTGTAATATAACTAAATGAAAAATCAAAATATTAATTATTTTTATAGAGACTTAAAAACTCATTGCATGCGTGCATTTTAAACTTTTCAATTAAAAAGTTGCTGAGTGTAATATATTCCGTATAAATAGTTGTTCTTCATATGGATTTATATAATAATATTTAAGAACATTAAGGATGTTGACATAAGTAAATGTGTAGTTTATCGATAATCCCAATAACTAAGGTCAATTATGCCATAATTGGTCTAAAATAATTAGTGATTTTAATAATGGTTTAAAATAATTCAAAGTATTTATTTATCTGTTATCGTAATACCGTACTTTCCTTGCCATAGGTATATAATTAAAATAAATATTTAATTAAATGATAAGTTATTCATAATTTAATTTTTTTAAATTAAAATTTGTAGCTTAAATTTCTTAGAGTGAATACAACTATTTAGATTCTGAGCGGAACGAGGAATGCATTGATTTTACAACGATGTGCGTTTTTTGTTTTCTTTTTTGTGTGTTTGTCGCCACGTATAAGGGCAGTAAAAGTGCTCCGATTATTTTCATCAGCATCGTTTTCGGTAGGTAAGTGAACTAGTTGGTACTTTAAGGGGTTAAAAGTAAAAAATTCCTCGTAGTTTTCAAACGCGTCGGAAAAACAACAAAAAAATTAAGAAAAAAACGGGAATTTTTACGCAAAGCCAATTTTAGACAAAATTGATTTTGTTTTTTGGTGGAATACCAAAAGTAATCACAGTAAGTATATGAAACTTTCACAAAATGTTTATATAAGCAATTTCCATACATAATAAATTTTTAATATATTTTGACTTTTTTTGAGCTATTTATAGGCATAATCAATTTTTTGGTTTTTTTTACTTTTTTTATTATTATTAATAAGATTTTTTTTAATCAATTAAAAAAGTTGAACATTTAATGCAAGATTCTTCTTAACTCATTGTAAATGAAAATAAGAAAAAAAATTGAGCGTAAGTGTATAATAGTTTTTCTTATAAGATTAAAAGTTAAAATTTCGACAAAATACGTAAAAATTATGAAAATTTGTAGTTTTTTTTTAATTAGGAAATTCATAAAAATTTTTCTATTTAAATCTAAGATTTTCAATTCAGCACAAAATTTTCTATAAGTTTTTCTTTTTTCTAAAAATAATTTTACTAAAAAATCAAACTAATTTTTTATGAGCGTTTAAAATTAGACATTGGATATTAACCTGTTTTCTCCAGGAACGATTTTCTTATTTTTATGTAATTCAAAACGGAGTAATCGTAGACATTTGAAAATTTCACCAAATGTTTAGATTGTCATTTTTTATACACCAAAAAAGTTAAAAAATATTTTGACAATTTTTGAGCTAATTGTAAGCCTAAAAATGTTTTGGTTTTTTTTCTTTTTATTTTGATAAAAAAAAATCGTTTGGTCAAATATCTTAATAATTTAATACAAGATTCCTTATAAGTTGTCAAAATAGCAGATTAAAAATAATAAAATAGATAGGCACAATTTTTTTTATAAGCATTTAAATTTTAAATTTTGACCGAAATTCATCATTCAATATTTGCAAATTGTTTTATACTTAAAAATTTATAAAATGTTCAGTTTTGATAGCTACGAATTGAATATGTTTTGTAAGCAGTTTATAGTGTGACTAAAAAAATAAAAAATAATTTTTTATAGACATTTTAAGTTTAAATTTAGACGAAATTAGATATTTAAATGAAGAATAACAATACTATTTGTTTCATAGGTGCTTGAAACTTATAAAAGTATATTATATTTTATATACTCAATTCAATTTTAAAACGCAATGTTTTTTACAAAAATTAATTCAACCTACTGTATTATTAATAATAAAATGAATTATTTTAATAATTATAATATCATAAAATACATTAAGTTATGTAGGCTGTCAGACCGTCTTCGCTTAGAATCGTTTTTTGTATACAATAATTTTATATCATTAAATTCAAATTTACCAAATTCATAACATTGACCTCACTTGACACCCACTGTACTCACTTTGCCGACCTTTTTTTAATTTTAATTTACAAAGTATTGGAAATAAAATACTTTCAGCGTCATAAAAATAAAATAAATATTTATCCAAATTTGCAGTCTAAAATAGTTTAAAACCATTAAAATAAAAAATAAATTTTTATTTCGTATTTAAAAATAAGACAATAAAAATATTTGTATTTATTTAATATGTATACAAATGAATATTTTTGTCTATAAATTGACAAAGATGGTTTTTATATTATCACGGCAAAATAAATACGTAAAAATATAATATATAATGTTATATTATTTGATTATATTTTATTTTATTATTATATATGTAATTATGCCCATTTACATAGATAATATTATATGTATATGACTCAAGTAATGCTTAAAGGAGATAGGCAATTTGAAAATATTTATTGTATTTATTGTATTGACCGGGTTGTGCAATTTGCGGGTGGTTGGAGACGACGTAGACAGGCCGCTAAAGTACTCATATATTATACTTGCTACTATCACGGGCCGCGTCGTTATACCATGTTTAGAAAAATTATTTAGAGATGTCAAATAAATATTGGTGTAAAAATAAATTAGATTTGAAATATAAATCATACGAAATTTTCTTAAATTACCTATAAGTTATAATGAACAAGACGCAATACATTTAATAGAAAAAATCTTCTTAATCATAATTATTTTATATGTATTTTAAAAAGTAATTAGGTTAGAAATATAAATCGAGTTTTGTTGTATAATAGTTTCTATGCTTAATGTATTGGTTAAAATATTCAAGTGACACGAAAAGTTCCAAATGACCGTTCGGTGAAATAATAATGCACCGCTCAAGCGATTAAAATCTGCGAACTCAGTCGCATAGACGATGGGCGTGGTTACGGCCTGCCGCGACAGCGACATACGGCGAACAACGTCATTTCGGGAGCGTTTTACTTTTACCAGGACAACCTTTTAACCTGAAGTGATTTATATACAATTAACCTTTTGGGTAGGGAATTCAACTATGTCGGTTCAAGCGGGACACTTTTCGGTCAAAATGAACCTTTCCCCTCTTTCGGTCATTCTGGAATGTCTGTTTTCGGCTACTACACTATTTTGGTAACCAATTTCAAATATTATTATTATAATTTATTTTAAAATCACACATTAAGTCAAGTAAAAAATATAAAAAATATAAAGTTATATTATACCAATTTACACAGAAAAAAAAATAAAAATAAAATTATAGGGATATTTATTTTTTTTTATAATTGTAGCACATGCATATAATTTAAAATATTACTAATGAATTTTATTAAATGCATGTGCTACAACTATATAAAAAAAAAAATAAACATTCTAATAATTTTATTGTTTTTTTTTTTTTTTGTAAATTTATAATATAATGTAACTTTATAGTTTTATATTTTTTATTTGACTTAATATGTGATTTGAAAATAAATTGTAAATTGTAAACAAATAACATTATACGATTATTATATAAATTGGTAGTTTAACAGATAAAAACGCGAATAATATTTGAAATTAAACGTATGTGCTACAACTATAAAAATTATGAAATATCCTTACATATATATTAAAATAATAATAATATTTTAAATTGATAACCAAAATAGTATACTGATCGAAAACGGACATTTCAGAATGACCGAAAACGGTTTCGCCAGTGAATTCGCAGACAATATGCGAACAGTATATCATCTGGTAGGCAATGCACCTGCGGTGGATTATAAACCTCGCGATGCGCGTAAGTAAGCGAAATCAGAGTTAGATACATAAAAAAAACATCGCGACGGTGGCCCGTTACGCTCGATACGCATGCAAAAAATGTATAAACTACCACGGTCAAGTAATGGTGCTGGTACGTGATCCCGATCCCGTCGGTTCACCTCAGTGTCACCGTCCTAGGGCTGGTGCACACGGTCAGCTTGCATCGTTGGACATGTGCTTCGGTGGGTGTAGTCGGCATGGAGTGACGAATTGACAACCACCGCGCGCCGCTCTACCGTCACTGCATGACCAATTCTGCTGATACCCCGTCCGTGGCCGCGTCCACACTATTGAAGGCCACCAACGGTTCTAACGTCATCGGCGCCCATTGGTTTCCGCTTAGATTTCGGGCACAGCTCTTCGTAGTTGCTTCTGGTTAGGTTAAATGAACAGCTAAATATTTCCATAAAAGAGAAGAGAACTCAAAAGCAGTATACCTAATATAATTCATATATATTATTTCATTATAATATTTATCAAGTTGTCACAGAATATAGATTATAGGCAACGATATTCAAATTCAAACAAAAGTACTTTTATAGAAAAATTATAATACATGTAAGCGAAATAAAATATTTATTGAAATTTATTAAATATGTTGTTATTATTATAAATTGTTTATAAAATTAAAATTTCTTTTTTCTTTACAAAATATGTATTTATAATTTAATTTGTTTGTTACATTTATAAATTATTCAATTTTTCAAAAATATTAGAAATGTTTAACTTTTGAGCGCTTTGGGGCATGGGTGAAACTTATTCAATTATACTAAAATTTTGTATACCTACTGTTTTTACATATTGGAACCTAATTAAGTGGATCAATCACAACAATTTAAACATTTAATGTAGTTTAAAGAGTGTACGTACCGGTCGGTGTTGCTAGTTCCCGGATGGGCGACCACCCAAGTTTTTAGCAACAGATCCTTGCCACACATACAAAACGTGTTTTAATCAACCGTTCCTCACCCCTCAATAATAAAACCTACCATAAAAAAAAACACTTACAAACAGCTAATTACCATAGTTCCTGGGCTTAATATTGATTCGTTTTGTTTTGTACACCCTGTTGGTCGTTACAAACCGAACACTAATGCGGGATGTGAGGTATTAAATTAAATGCAAACACAATGATTAATTCATCATTCACTTATGATTAATATGAAAATTAAATTTCTGTTTAGTTAAAAATTATAGTTGATTTGTGATTAGGTTTATTTTGTTATAAATAAATCAATTAGTCTAATATAATAATATTCTATTAGTCTATTATTATGTAACTACTAACTATATAGCATTGATTATAGAATAAACATGTTAAATAAATAAATAAACATGTTAAATAAATAAATAAAAATGTTTATTCTATAATCAATGCTATATAGTTAGTAGTTACATAATAATAGACTAATAGAATATTATTATATTAGACTAATTGATTTATTTATAACAAAATGAACAATTAATAAATAATTAATAATTAAATAAAATTACTAATCAGAGGTTTTTAGTGACTTATTGTATATATTGTATATAAATAAAACAATTTATTTGTATTAAAATTTGAAACCAAAATTAAATATTAACAGTTTTTGTAGAACGAGCATCGATTGTCAACGAACAATAAATTGTCAACGATAAGCAATAAGCAAGAGTGTATGCATATATTGTATTTACAGTGTAATTTATTAATAATTATGATTTATTATTTTATGAACCCACATCAACCAAATCTTTACCGAAAACACAATTCGTCTGATCGTTGTAATAAATTATAATATCTACGTTTATTTTCATATTATTTTCAGTAAGGCTTAAAATCAATTGAAAAAATTTCGATTTTGATTTTAATTTTTAGATATCGGTTTTAGGAAATTATGATTTCGGTTTTAATGTTGGATACCGGTTTTTAATTTTTATGATTTCAGTTTCAATTTTTTGATATCGGTTTTAATAAGTTATAATTTTGATTTTGATTTCGTATACCATTTTTTTTATATATTTATGGTTACGTTTTCAATTTTTAATTCCTGTATTTGATTTATAATGATTTCGATAACCATTTTTAACCGGTATTTAAAAACGATTTTGAAATCAGTTTCAAGTCCTGGAATAATCAATAAAATATGTTAAAAATAATTGATGATTTACTATTTTTTAAAATAACTTATCATTAACATAGCACTAAAGTCAAAATATTTTTACCTAATACCTGCCATGTCTATAATTGATTTCAAATTGAAAAGCACAAGTCACAAAATCCATTTTTCCGTACAGCTTTTTAGAATCTGCAGTTAAAGGAAGCAATTAATTGATTTTACAATGATGTTTTTTTTTATTATAATTATTATTATGCTCGATATCACCTTTTTGGAGTAAAAAAAATGTTTTCTTTCAATTTTGTGGAAGCCTTTTGGAATCAAATTAAATCTAAACTTACATCAACCTTTGGAGGGGAGGGTTAATAGAGTATAAAATGTCCAGTACTTTAATTAATTTATTGTGTAAAACTAACAAATCTATAACCTAATAGTTTTCAACGAAATCAATTTTGTACATTTTATTTTAATCCAAAAATAAATAACTGTAGACTTGACATTTATATTAATATTTTTTAGACATGTTTTTCAAAATATTTCAGTTCAAATTGTTTGTTTATTTGTTACTTATAGACATTTAACATTTGACAACCCGATTCTTATTAGTATACTAATTCAATCGTTTAATATTTGATAAATAATGATGAATTTTTAAGTTTTTTTTCATTTTATCGTTTTAATTATTGATTTAACTAATGCAAATATTGAAACAAAGACGATATTTAATTTTAAAATACAAATTAGCAGGTAGTTAAAAACAGTATTCGAAATACTTTTCAAGTACCTACTTAGTTTAAAAAGTATTTTAATATTATAAAAGTATTTAAATGCATTTACTCAAATATTTTAAAAGACTGTTTATCGGTGTAACCGTACTCTCAAGTAGTGTTCTTAAATGTAAAATTTTAATTATGAATTCTAATTTTTTAAATAAATGAAATAAATATTAAATAAAATTTAATTTATGATTTTTCGTAGTGTTTTATTTTTGCTCACATTATGCATTTATACAACTATTATTTTTATTAGATCGAAATTTACAATAATACGAAGTAGGTTATAATTACCTAATTATAATATCTAAAGATATTATGCTACAGCTTATAATTCCTTATGCTTTTTAAATTATATTATTATAATGTATTAATGTTATAATTTTAAATAGGTATACTTAGTGAAATGATTGTGTTTGGTAAATGGTGAATATTTTTTTCAAAAACTGTTAATGTCTGTTATTAATATTATAAACATTTTTATATTCTTATCTTTCGGCAAAATAAAGTAATACTGTGTGTTCAATTTTAAAGGTAACATGAAATATTTCGATCGCTTGACCTTGAATTTGATTCGGGGTTTTTATACTGCCTATAAGACATATAAATACATCTGTTTTTGATAATTTCTAATTTTTAACTTTTTTTTTATAGGCGCATGCGCAGTAAAATAAAAAATTCTTAAATAGGAACCACTATTTTGAAGACCGGATTTCGATTGCTTTATTTTTTCTGAACAACTTTGATCTTTACAGTTTGTTGATATCATCAAAATTGCCATTTTTATGACTGCAGAAAGTTTTAAATTAGTTAATTCGTAAATATCGCATTTTTCAACTCTCAATCTTAATTACACATTTATAGGTATTATTATAACAATTTATTTTTATTATGACTACAATGTGTATTTATTATTACATCGAATTTATAAAAAAATATCATTACAATTTATTCGATAATTTATTATTCAATGAACTGTTCAAAGTTATTGACATTATTTTCAACGCATGCTTCCATTCGTCGCAGTAGTTCTCTTTGTGTAGCTGTTATTATTTGGTCTTCGGTGAGTTCGCTACACATAATGATTATTTTGTTTTTCAAATCTTCAAGATTAATAGGCGGATTAGCATAAACTATTGTTTTTAAATGTCCCCATAAAAAATAGTCTAATGGTGTTATATCAGGTGATCTAGGAGGCCATTGTACTAGACCTTATGTCCCCATCCATTTATGGCCAAATGTTTGGTTAAGGTATTCTCTAACAATTATTGCATTATGGGCGGGTACCCCATCTTGTTGGAAAAATAATTTCATGCACGTATCCAAGTTGAATTCATCCAAAAATGTTGGTAGTATGTTAGACAAAAAGTCTAGGTACCTCCTTCCTGTCAGAGTACCGTCGTAAAAGTAAGGACCTAGTAATCTACCACATAAAAGCCCACACCAGACATTCATTCCACACACATGCTGAAAGTTTGAATCATTTGTTCAATAAGGATTATTTTTTTTTTTTTTTATTGATCTTAAGCCCGGCAACTATGGCCATTAGCTGTTTGTAGGTTTTTATAGTAGGTTTTTATTGTGGGTTGAGGAACGGTTGGGTTGGAACACGTTTTTATATGTGTAGCAAGGATTTGTTGCTAAAAACCCGGGTAGTCACCCATCCGGGAACTAGCAACACCGGCCGGTACGTACACTCAGAGCGTTTCCGCAGTTGAGCGTACGACCGCGCCACACTCTAATTCAATAAGGATTATTATCCGACCAATAGTGGTTATTTTGTTTGTTGATCACACCATTATTAGGAATTTAGATTCATCAGTCCAACAAACATAATTTAAAAATAGTGGTTCTTTTTGAATTTTTACCATTAACCATGCAATAAATGTAAGTCTTCTATAGGAATCACCGGGTATTAAATGTTGTATTATGGTAGGTGGATATGCGTGAAATTGATGTTTTTTTAAAATTGATTGTGCTTTCCCCGCAGAGACACCGACTTCTCTAGCTAAATTTCTAACAGAAGAACCAGGATTTATTTGAATGTGTGCTAATACCTGTAATTCTTCATTTTCATTAGGTTCATGAACTCGCGGCTCCTATTGCGGCGGTGGTTTACAATAGCTGGAAGTTCTCCTTTTTCTCTAAGATTTTTTACTATACGTAAAAAATAATTTTGTGGTGGATGATATTTATCGGAATACCGTTCAGCATAAAGTGCCGCTGCGTTACGCGAATTTTGATGATATTCTCCAAAAATTAATACCATATCGGTTTTTTCAGAATAGTTTGCTATTGTACAGAAAATGTGTCACACGCGACTTACGAAAAAACGTTTGACCCTTAACAGTCAATTTTAGAAACCTATAATATCTTATTCACACAGGTTAATAGTCCAACATTCATTATAACGCTATCAAAAACAAATTAAGATAATAGTAGAAGATAATTTAGTAGTTATAATAAAAATAAATAAATAGTCTAACATTCATTATAACGCTATCAAAAACAAATTAAGATAATAGTAGAAGATAATTTAGTAGTTATAATAAAAATAAATAAATAGTCTAACATTCATTATAACGCTATCAAAAACAAATTAAGATAATAGTAGAAGATAATTTAGTAGTTATAATAAAAATAAATTGTTATAATAATACCTATAAATGTTTAATTAAGATAGAGTGTTGAAAAATGTGATATTTACGAATTAACTAATTTAAAACTTTCTGCAGTCATAAAAATGGCAATTTTGAAGATATCAATAAACTGTAAAGATCAAAGTTCTTCAGAAAAAATAAAGCAATCGAAATCCGGTCTTCAAAATAATGGTTCCTACTTAAGAAATTTTTATTTTACTACGCATGCGCCTATAAAAAAAAGTTAAAAATTAGAAATTATCAAAAACGGATGTATTTATATGTCTTATAGGCAGTATAAAAACCCCGAATCAAATCCAAGGTCAAGCGATCGAAATATTTCCTGTTACCTTTAAAATTGAACACACGGTATATTAACAAAACCGGGAATAGTGATGCTTGATATAAATATTATAAAGTAGTATTTAATTATAGTTGGGACTTTGGGGACTTAGCTAGTAGACTTTTTTTTTGATATGGGCTTAGAAGTTTTATACATATTGGAACGGTCATTATTGCAATACATCTCCTTTGTCTTTTAAAACTAAATGGCTATTGATATTTATACCTAATCCTATCCAGTTAAAAAGTAGTTGGTTAGCTATTCTTATTACACAAACTGGTCTTGAGAACCAAGATTTTGGACCGATAAAAATAAAGTTTTCTAAGTTATATTTTATAGATCCTAAAAACGTATGACCTGTATTCATAAACTAACACAATAAAAGTCAATATAACAACGTATACAAAGGTTTATTAAATGTTTGAAATAGTAATAATATTATACAGTACATTATCATCTGAGTAGTTCTGTTCTTGAGGGTAGTTTATTGAAGATCACAAGAGTAGCGGAGTACGAATTGAAATAATTAATGCATTATGATTTCACAATAAGATAGGTTATTATACCTATAATAGCAAATTAAATTATAATGTTATTTTAAAGAATATATGAAAAATTATTGTCTTTATTTGGCGATTCAAACCCGAATGCTAACCTCTATGCCAATAATATACACTCTCGTACTCAACGAACCTGTGTTCTGTTAATCTAAGCAAATTCGTTGGACTCTGACTATGATATAAATGACGAGTCAGTAATCTGTAAATAGTTACATTATTATGCCAAAAAATACTGATATTTAGCAAATATTGAAATAACAGCGCTATGCATAACTTTAAAATTCATAAATTTGACAAAATCAGTATATAAATTCTTGAGTTACCATTTTATTTCTTAGTTTTAACTTATGTAATACACAATAAATTACCCGTTATACACCTACACACCATCCTGAGCATTCTTTTGTCTTACTTGGGGTTAAGTTATCCAGTAGGGTATTATGTAGCCTCAATCAAATTTGATGATTTTTTTAAAAATAATTGTGGAAAATATTTTATAGCCCATGTTGAATTCCATTTTTCAATATTTTGACTACAAATTTTATAATATATGTCCTTAAAGAAGACAATTGGTAGTAAGCTATTTGATAAGCATGAAATATTAGTTTTTTTTATTAGGAAATTCATAAAAATTTTTCTATTTAAATTTAAGATTTTCTATAAATTTTTCTTTCAAAAAAAAAAAATTTTACTAAAAAATCAAACTAATTTTTTATGAGCGTTTGAAATTACATATTCGATATTCACCAGTTTTCTCCGAGAACGATTTGCTTATTTTGATATAATTCAAAAAGAAATAACCGTAGACATTTGAAATTTTTGCAGCAAGTTAGGATTATCATTTTCTATACAATAAAAAACTTTAAAAATATTTTGACAATTTTTGAGCTAATTGTAGGCCTAAAAAATTTTTAGTTTTTTCAATTTTTTTTTTAAGTATCGATAAAACAAATTTTGTTGAGTCAGAATGTTTGAAAATTTAATACAAGATTCCTCATTAGTTGGTCTATTAGGTATTTAAAAATATTAAAAATAAATATGCACAATTTTAATTTATAAACATATAATCTTCAAATGTTGACCAAAATTTATCATCGAAACTTTCCAAATTGTTTTGTAGATAAAAATGTATAAAATGTTTAGTTTTTATAGTTAATGATTGAAAATTTAAAACCAGATTTTTCGGAAATATTTTATGGCGTAACTAAAAAATCAAATAAATGTATTAAAAAACTTTTAAAATTTTAAAATTTAAAATCAAAAAAGTTTTTCGTAGACATTATAAGTCCAAATTTAGACGATATTAGATATTTAAATGAAGAATAGCGATCTCAGTTATTTCGTTGTAATTTAAAAATATTTTTCGTGGGTGCTTGAAATTTTTAAAGTTTATTATTATGTTTTATACACTTAATTAAATTTTCAAATGCAATGTTTTCTGTAAAAATGAATTCAACCTACTGTATTATTAATAGTAATAAAATGAATTATTTTAATAGTAATAATATCTTAAAATATGTACATTTAGTTATGTAGGCTAACAGATCGTCTTCGCTTAAAATTGTTTTTCGTATACAATGATTTATTTCATTGAATACAAATTTAGCACATACATGAAAGTGACCCACTCGATACTTACTGAAACAGCAGAGCGGTACACACTTGCCGCTTTTTTACAAATTATTTTTAATAAAATAAAAATCAGAATTCTATGTGGGCTGTAAATAGACTTCTTCTTTTAGATAATAAAAAGAAACTTATTAAAATCCAAATATTCTACAAGGTCTGAGAATTTTTATTGCGTAAAGTCAATTTTGTCAATTTAATACACTGGACAAACCACCTACCAATAGGTATCCGGCAATAGGTTATTGATAGATTATTATAACTAACGTGGCCATTTAGAACATCAACTGTAATTTTTATACATTATAAAATTTGTGAAAGTTTAAAGAACAGCACCAAACGCGAAGCCAACTAAAGCTGTTCGTTTCCTGCTCGTTCTGTTCGATAAATATACACAATTGCGTTTCGTTATTTATTATTAGGAATACCGAAGATAATACCGTTACGTGCATAATATTTAAGTGATTCTGTTCTGAGTTCTCAACCACGACATTCTGATGATTAATTGTCACCGTATGGCATAGTATACGTCCTAAAAGTCACGTATTACCAAAAACATCCCTGTGACGCCGTGGCACATCAATAGATTTGAATGCAGGGTTTTCAATAATAATCCAAAGAAAATTCTAGTTTACTGGCATCAATTCCTTATAGATTACTGTTAAAAAACGGAATTTCAATAATACGATATTGATTTACAACTGGACTTTTGGGAAAACAAATAATATATGCGATGTAGGCGCATGCCATCTATCGGGTGTTCCGGTCGAAAGTGTCACGTCCGTGGTTACTGCGGGACGAAAGGCGGTACTTAGGGGCGGCGGACTTGGCCCTCGAATGACGGTCGCGCGGCGTTGACGCACCACTCACGGCGAACGAATCGTCGAAGTCAAACGGCTGAGGTTGGCGGTCGGATGACGACCACCGGCGCAGTCTCGGAGAGTCGGCCGGCGTGTTCCGAGAACCACTGTAATCGTCGTACGTGGGACTCGGGGTGCCCATTCCTTGTGAGCCCATTGGGCTGCGGTTGTCCAATGGCAGGCGCCATTGGTCGGGAGTCGAGTTCGCGGCTGACTCGTCTATGTGCACGAACGGCTGACCGGGCAAGGCCACAGACCGCGGTGCCACCATGTCGTAGTTGAGATGATTGTCGAAGAAGTCGTCGATGTCGCCGTCGGTGTCTTGCAGCCTGTCGTTTGTCTGCGACGACCGGTCATGCGATGAATGCCGCATCGGCAACAGTCCCTGGAACTCGTCCAGTTGGAAGGTGCCAGTTATCGAGAAAGATCCCGTCCTCTTGTCCGCCCCGAAGCCTCTGTTTGATGCACGCGTTGGCTGCGGTTGTACGCCGTTGCAAGTGTTCCTTTGGAGCGCGGTACACGGTTGTGCAACGTCGTGCGGGCCCCGCCTATCGTTTTGCTGGAGCGCGGAGTACTGCTGTGACACGTCATAAGTGCTCCGCTGGCTGTTTTGCGGCTCTGGCTCCACGTCGTAACTGCAACGCTGGGCGTTTTGATCACCACACGGCGGCGGCTGAACGTCGTAAGTGCCACGCCGGTTCTGAGGAATCCGCGCCGGCGTCGGTCCAGCTCGGTTGGGCACGGGCAAACTGGAATCGGCGAACGAGTTAACCGGTCTGCCCTGTCTCCTGGGCTGTTCGGGTCGGCACAAACACGGGACCGGCATCCCGTAGCGCACAGTCTGCGCTGGTTGCCCGACGTTTTGGTTCACCGGCCTCTGCGGACGTCCATCGTTGGCCGGCTGCCTGTTCCGCCGTCCACAGTTTCGGCCGGCGTTGCATTGGTCATCGCTTCCGGCGCTGCACCGATCGTAATAACTACACCGTTTAATAAAGTCGTCGTGATTCCAGCAGTCGGTTGGGCGTGTGTCCATACCGAGCACATCGTCGATTAGACTGGGATCAAGGATGTTTCGTACACCGCGTGCAGGATACATTTTGTTCGTCCGCACGATGAATCGATCTAACGATTCCGATTGGTTTTTCTTTTCGTCAATTGCCATTTCCTTTTGATTTGTGATAAGATCTTTCAATATGAGTTGTGTGTAGAAGTAATTTTAGTAATTAATTTTATTATGGTGTTACAATGTTGAAATTAACTGTTTAGTTTGTTGTTGGGATTAGCAAACAAACAAAATTTATACCCGTGATAAAAACTTATTATGTTTTTAGCCAACGTTACATAATAAATAAACAGATTTAAATATACCTAAGGTGTGCATAATATGCATACTAAGTTTAATAAAACAGTGTTCAATATTTATGGTACAATGAACCTTTTTTCAAAAAGATAAATGGTAGTTGGGCCACTCAAATTTTACATTTAAAACAGGTAGACCCAGGGATCGGGCCACTATTTTAAATGATTTTTTATTATTGAATCCTGAAAACACAAGTTTATATTAAAAGAAGCTAAGAGGAACATTAAAAGCAATCTTTAATTCGAAAGAAAATATTTTAAAAGAATTATATTTCTAATGTAATTAAAAAATATAAAGGAAAAAACCAGGTTTTAATTTTTGAAATCTGTCGTATTATTAAACAAATAATTGTATTTTAAAGTAATTAAAAAAAAAAAATTAATAATTATTTTATTAATTTTATGTACCTAGTTTTATATTTTATATTTATTCAAAAAAAAAAAATGTTAAAACTATAATATATATATTGTAATTATTAAATGTTATATATTCATATATTTTTGTTTTAAATATTTGTGGTCCAATCTTTGAGTATCATTTAAAAATAAATATTTAATTTGTGGCCTAATACCTGGGTAATAAAATGTAAAAAAATATTTTATACAAAGCAGGTAAATAAAATGTGGCCCAATTACCGAACATTTTTATAGGACCGTACAAAGTGTTCGCATTCTACATTTTATGTTAAACAATGAACTGTACAAAATTGACTGTATCCCTAAAAACTACACCCGCGACCGCTCAATTTCGAAATAAGGCACCTTATTCCTAAAAAAGAAACAAACATTAAAGTATTAATTTATAATGCAACTAACGAATTAGTAAGGAATAAGTTATGAGTTGTAAGTATTAGGCATATTAGAGTATATGCACGGTGTCTAGTCTACGACCTTCAGAGATGTATTGGTATGCGTATGACTTTTTTTTGATATCGAGTGGTCTGCCATTTTTTAAAGGTCATGACCCTAATTACTTACCTAATTATATCTCCTAATGCTTTGTATAACTTGTACACTCGTATCGGTGGTCCGGTTTGTGTATACGGACATTTAGTAAAAAGAGAAATTGGGAGGCTACAGTGCCATCTAAGTAACTTGTCTCCTCCTGGCGCCTAATTTCTAAAGTCCTATACATGGTTATCTAATAAATAATCATGTCCTATAATATATATACACTTTTATAGATGTATGCAAATTCTTACAGATAAATAATAATTATAATAAATCACCACCTGGCTTAGGGCTATTCGTCAATTTGCCCTTACAGATAAAATCCGTACGAAAACCGGACCAGACCTTCACACCTGTCAACCACGTCGTTTCCAAATTATATTATCTTAGTTCATGGCTGATATTATGTAGAAAAAATATGTCTTGTTAGTAAAGCGTTTATCATAGTGGCCCATTGTTCTATTATCACAAAGATCTCTAGTCAGTTATTTTTATATTATATTTCTTGGTGTACGGCGACGCACTATTAAATTATTAAATTTAAATACACAACTAAATAAAACAGCTACTTTAAATTGTTTGTTTGTTATGCTACTTTAACCAACAATCAACGTATTACGGAGCTCGAGTAAGATATTATCTAATAATAATAATAATTATTATTATTATTAATTAATTAATATTAAATAACTGACCACAAGCCAACAATACAAGGGTATTAAGTATAAACTACAATTTCAGTATTCTAAAATTAGTGACTAAATGAATGTATCTTGAATATTATAAACCTGAATACATTTAAGACTTCAAAATATTCGTAACAACCAGCAGTTATATTTACGGATAAAATCAATGTAAAATAAAAATTAGAAATGTTTAAAAAAAAAATTAAAAAATATTTAAAGAAATCCAACATATTGGTAACTCAATATCTAAGATCTTATATTAAAAACCCAAAATATTAAGTGTTCAAAATTGGAAATCCAAATAAATGAAATTTTATAATCCAAAAGAATAAATTTTCAAAAGTTATTTGAATGTACAAGATACACTATGATTATATTTGTCATGTGGGTCGTTCCCAGTAGTATTGTAATTCCGGGTGGAAGAGCGTATACAAAAAACAATAAATCCGTTCATTGTTTCATTCCGTTTATTGTTAATAATATTTAATATATTTATTATATTATCATCGGTGTTTAAATAGTTATCTCTATACTCGTCACATAAATTATTTATTTGATTTAATAATATTTGTCTCATGTAAAATATCATCAATTATGACGGTTCGGCATGAATTCGTCATGAATCAGGAAGCCGGCGATAGAAAAGGAGATATGGAATTCGTTCGAAATGTGATTTCTGTTTCCGTCACCCATAGACAGATCACCGGTGTTTCGTCTGACAGTCAATATAAATGCCGTACGCGTGCGCCGTCGCTTGCTGATGCAGTATTGACGCGGATCGCCGGGCGATTTAGCGGCGAGCCGCAAGTCGCAACTACTGTGTTTGATTGTTTGGCGACGACGACGCCAAAAGCTTGCATCGGACGCACATCGGTCCGACCGACAATATTCGTATTTGGGAAAATGGTGTGGTGTAAATAACAGCCTACTGCATGTCATTGTGTCCTGGCCGACCGTATATAAAGAAATAGAACACCTCATAAACGTCAACTCCGACAAAAATCTTTCAGCTTTTACTAAAGATTTCCGTGGAATGGAGCACTCAAGGAGTCTAGATATATAATTTTTTAAACGCCTGACCTACGGGTTGGACATCTAATTCAACAAAGAAATTGAATAATAGATTATTATCGACCTGGTGTTCATATAGATAATTATCTTTAATATATATATATATGAGTATATATCGTATATACAATATATAATAGACATGCGCATCAACGATGTGAAGTAGATATAATTTTTTCGGTACTTTTACTAGTTATCGAATCGAAAGCTAATATCGATACTCAAAATATTTGTATCAAAAAAAATATCGATATTTATTCATAAAAAACCAATAATTTCATTTTTTTTAGAACAAATGGGTCGGATTCTGACATGTTTTATCGAATACACGAGTTTGGTTCCAATATGTTTTATCTAAAACCTTCAACCTACATGAGTTTGGTTCAGTACTCTAGTCCTAATTATTTAAGAAAACTAGTTAATGTTAGGTAGCCGGAAGGTTGGTTGGAAAGTCTCCAAAAATATTGTTATTCGTTACTTTGATGTAAAAAGTTATGATCGAATTTTTCTTTTCATAATATTTATATTAAAATATAGATTAAAATTTGGTTATCCAAATTACACATTTACATTACATAGCTTGCATTTTATTTTGTCCATATTTATTTTTACTTCTTTTTTGTTATTTTTCATATTATATAGTTGTTGAATGTATACTTGATATAGGCTGACAGACTGTCTTCACTCAGAATTTTTTTTCGTATATAATCATTACAATGATCAGTGATATATTATTTAATTCAAATTTAACACATTCTCTAAAGTGACTCACTCAATACCTACTGCAAAGTAATACAGAAACGGTTTGCTAACATTTTTTCTAAATATTTTTTACTTTTGTGTAAAGATAGTAACGCCTTTTTCCTTTTGGCATAGCCGAGTGGGTGTGGCCTTCGTCGATTTCGTTTCAAACCGAAAATACGAAAATATACGGAACTTATATTTATAATTTTTTCACTGTATAGGAATTAACACATGCATTTTTTTTACCTGCTAAACCTTGTGTAGGAACTTAATTCATTCCTTCACCCCATACTCATACGCACATTCATATAACGACACCACCTTACAGAAAAATGGAAAGCGTGATTTTTTGCTCAAAACACATTTAACAGAAAAAAATTACATGCTCGTAAAGTGGTCTGGTTGCAATATTTTTTTTGTTAATAAAAAAAGAAAGATTTTCTTCAGGGTACATTGGACTTAGACTCTTGGTTTTATTGAGATTTATATCTTGATTTGGAAGTCTAGTCTCTCTACGAGGCGTAAGAATTTTCACGCAATGCTTAAGCAAAAAAAACGGTCACGCTCAGGCTCCATCGCTTAAAATCATTCTATCATTCTAACATTAAAGTCTGCAGTTGTGCCGAATGCCGGTCATTATTACTTATACTAAGTAATATTAAACATACCTATGTATACGGGTTTGGTTAAACACGATTGCGTAGAATTTCCTGTGCTTTGTTAAGGTTATTAATACCATATTATAAGTTAAATTAAAATTTTCCTAAATATTAATCATAAATAATAAAATAAATATAGTATTATTTTTCAAATTAACTGGAAAAACTATACGGGTTCTTTAACTATAGTCAAGCTATTAAATCAATTTGAAAAAAAAAATCAGCTAGTCGAGTTAAAATTTGAAAAGTTAAAACCTTCATTTATTAATGAAAATAATAATTTAAATTTAAAAATTAAATTGTATATATAAATCGTACTGCAAAGACTTAAAAAAATACATATGTATAAAAAAAAAATAAATCAATATTTTAATATAATTGTTACAAATACTCAACAAATATTTTAGTTTAATTTGATTTAAACGTTGTCTGACATAAAATACATTTATATAATAACTTCATTGTTTTAAGCAGTTTATATTTTTATTTTGAGGTATTTGACCATTATGTCAAATTTAAAATAAAATTACATTATTCAACTTGTTCTGACATTAACAAATAATTTAAAACGAAACTCAATACAATTTAATATAGTTGTTATATGTTAGAGCTAAACTACGTATACAAGTTTTGTGACTTCAAAATATTTGATTATATGTAAATATAAAATGTAAAACTCTACAACTAAGTCAAACATATAAAGTTATGAAAATCCGTCAACATCGCACAAAATCGTAGGTAAAAAAACATACGTAACCGAGCACTCTAAAATGTCCACGATTTCGTTCAAGGTACATTTATAAATTGTGTTCTACCAGAATTTGTTAATACCTTATGTACATTCGATTACTGAAGTAGAATACTGAATACCTGACATTACTAGGGGCTCATCCGACGAAGTGTGTATGCGAGGTAGGTAATCGTTTATGTAGCACAACGGAGTGGTCGATAATGGCAAACGCTTGGACAATATAAATATACAATACATAATCTTTTAACGACTTCAATTAGTATGATTAATTATTTTTAATTTTATTAATAAATTTAATATAATTAATAGAATCATTGATTGGCATTTAATTAAAATCATTGAAACCTGTTGACCAACAGCAGTAGTTATTTCGATAATCTAAATGGCAACACAGGCCTTGATATTCTTTATTTTTTTATTTCATATCGAGGTTACAAGGTTCGACCACCATTTTTGACCGATTCGCGTTTCTAAACTACCAGGGTCTCATCTTACGACGTGCATGCTCGAGTCTTATTGAGACTATCTCGAGAATATTGTCGTTCGATGATAGTTGTATTTCAATTCATTCAATATTATTGTCATTTTCTTATAAAAAAAAACAATAAATAATTATTGAACTTTTTCATTGATTATTGTATAGTAACATAAACTACTTCATAAAAAGAGACTGTAATATTATTATAAACTAATAAAATATGGGCCATTATACCTTCGAGGCTATCCTTAATAGACAACATAGTTCTAAATATTATATTTCATAACCAATTTTAGAATTATGTGTACATAATAATTGTTACTAGTTAGTTCTAACTTTTAATATTAGACTGAATTGACCTATTATCAAATTTAAAGGTAGGATTTATTAATATTTAACATAGGCGAAGTGACCAACCAGCGTCATATGAAAATATATTCTTAAAGTTATGCAAAAAAATGTCAGTAAATGAGTACCGCTCTGCTGTACAATAGATGTTAAATGGGTCCTTATTATGAATGTGTTAAATATGTATTCAATAATTTAAATTATTATATACGAAAAATGACTGAGCGAAGGCGGCCTGTCAGACTACATATTTTAGTGTATTTTAAGATATTATTAATATTGTAATAATTCATTTTACTATTAATAATACAGTTGAATTAATTTTTGAAAAAAACATTGCATTTAAAAGTGTCTTATAGTGTATAAAAAATCATAATATACTTTAACAGTTTTAAGCACCCGCAAAATATGTTTTTAAATTACAACGAAATAACTAATATTATCATTCTTCAAAGAATTTTTATCTATAAACAATTTTAAAAATAAAATAATGGCATTTTCAGCATTGACTAATTTAAAATTTTTCTGTCAAGAAAAAATATTTATGGATGGGACTTTTCCTTACAGTTATCAACAGTCATTATATTCCATTAGTTTTTTTCTTTTGTTAAACAAAGAAACTAAAATATATGAACAAGCATTTAATAGTTTAGTTGAGGTATGTGAATAGAAATTGTCTATAAATTTTCAACCAAAAATTTGCATTGTAGATTTTGAGCAAACTGTACATAAGACTGTTCTTACTGTTTGGCTGAATACAATTTTATGTATTTGCCGTTTTCACCTTTCCCAATCACAGTGGAGAAAAATCCAAAATTTAGGCTTATCTATAGAGTATAAAAATTATTCAAATGACATTGGACAATGGTTAAAGTGGATATTTGACATACCACTACTTGAATCTGAAAACGTCGGCAATTGCTCGGAGTTGATTTTATAAATATTAAACCAATGGACGAACGAATTAATATATATTGTTATCATCTCGTTGATACATATATTAATGTAGATGCAACTTTTCACGGTATCTTTGAGCATTGTGTTTCATTTCCAGCGAAAGAACAACAAACGCCTGTTAGTCGTTTCACTCAGCATTTTGGAAATATTTTTACTCGCCTCAACCTAATATTTTGTTTTTTATGAAGTTTTAAAAACTATTCAACTTCAATCATATA
The DNA here is from genome assembly GCA_014851325.1 of Pentalonia nigronervosa. Classification (NCBI taxonomy): domain Eukaryota; kingdom Metazoa; phylum Arthropoda; class Insecta; order Hemiptera; family Aphididae; genus Pentalonia; species Pentalonia nigronervosa. Next base: position 17,307 of record JACXSJ010002203.1, on the reverse strand, counting down.
TAAGAATGAATAACGTTGAAATAGAAAATAAGATTAAAAATCATAAGCACAAAAAACAAAAAAATCATAGTTGAAGAAAATATATCTAAATATTTAAACGGAAAGCTAAATATGCTTGAATTTGTAAAAAGGATAAGCTATCATTACATAAAAGTTTAATAAAGTAATAAAACTTATATTTATATAATAAATTTTTGTTATTTTAATTTCATTTTTTTAAGTAAAAATTGACACTTCAGACATTTCAATTCAATGACATTCAAGTGTAATTCAAGTTGGCCGTACAACTCGATAATTTTTTTAACGTATTAACTTCAATATTAACGAATTATAAATTGCATACAAATTAAAAGAAAAATAAATTATAACTATATTAAATATATTAAAATAATAAAAATTTAATTAATTAAAACAGTTTTTGTATTTTATTTAATTATTTTTTAATGGAGCAATTGATGCTTTTCAGTTTGTTAAAAATGCATGGGTGCGATAATGCCCCAAATTTGGCACAACTGACGAACACTACCTGTCAGGTAAGAGTTTACAATCACCTGCGATTAACCGCCAATCGGTCATCTCATACACACACGCACCAACACACACGCACCAACACACACTTCCACCAATGAATAATATAATTTTAGTCTTTGTGAATTTTTATTTTTTCTAGTATCACTCTGCTTGCCTAGTGGTTCCACTAGTTCGCAATCACCTCGGCATCTTTTGTATAATATACTGGATGCGAATCACCGTACTATTTCTTACTATATTGAAGGTATGAATTACCCTACTATTTTTACTATATTGTAGATGCGAATCGCCCATCTATCTTATTTGTTATTACCTATTATACAGTGTGCGCTAATCGACACGATTAATTATTATACTGTTTAGTCACGATCGATCGACAATTATATTCTTTAAACCTTTGAAGTGTGCGCTAATCGTTATTGTAATATTGTGTATTTTTTACCGTGTCTTATGTGTGTGAAATAATAACCATTTTTGTAGCGTAGGGATCTGATGGCTAGACTGTGCTCCAATATACCGTGTATTAAATATGTGCAGAGTACTGTGTTACTGTAAATTATATTATTATTATTATTATTATTATTATTATCTGTTGAGCAAAAATGGCTATAATTATTATTGATTTTGAATAATACAGCAACATTTATTACTAGAAATGCTCGTTATCATTTTTTAATGAATTTAGCATATACCCATACATATACTTACACAGAATTATTCATAACGTAGGTTATCGGTATTCGTCCAGCAATTCCTACTACTGCTAATTGATTAACATCACACTATTACACATCATATATCTACATAATATGCTATATAGTTATTCACAAGTTAATCGGTGTGTAGTAGATAAATGACAAAATATAAGGAGACAGAGCTAGCGGCCTATAGAGCTAGCTATACGTTCCAACTTCTAGCCCGTACACTAACCATTCTTCCTCTTGACTTGTTCCAAAGAATTGAATTACTGACCAGTAAAATAATTGTTATTAGTTTAAGTCATACACCCGATATAGTGGCATAAAACTACAATAGTTACCTAAAACCGACACTTTTATTGTTATTGTTGTTACCTACTATTTACCATCAACGATCGACAAAATTGCGAATCACTGACAAAAAAACTATTGACCATGTGGACATAAAGATTTAAAACTTGCAGTTGTTGCACGTTTATCTTCGTCTTCATAAAAGTAGTGGCCTATTATTCCACAATGTAAAATACCACTCCATACTGTTACTCGACCGCTGTGTAAGGTCGTTAATGAAGTTGCAAATATTCTTTTTAGATTAATACCAAAAATTTTACTTACACACAACACCATTATAATGGAAATTGAACGTGCTTTATCTAAACATCTAAATATATGAATATAATCAAAGGTCAAATATATTCTCCATAAAAAGTTGTTTTACTGGATATCATTAGATTTATACTTATAATTTATTTGCACTTTGATATGTTATGGGCACATTCTCCGTGGCGGTTTTGATAAAACATTAAAGAAGGAGGGGTGATTTTCAATTTCTTGGTCCCCCACACCCAAGTTTGGACAGATACATATATCGTATTGTGAAAATAATATGACGTACAGAACATAATAGTTGAAAAAAAAGTCTAAGGGAGAGGGACGAGCGACCCCCCCCCTAAAATGGACAACTGCACATCAGAATAGGTTAGTTCGGGAAAATGTATATGACTACAATAGGTACCTACGTCAAATTAAAGCATTATATTCACCTGAAGTATAGAACGTGGTGAGACATTAACAGAGGAAATACGACTAATAGTGTTTGCTTGAGCAATGAAATAATAGATTATAATAGGTACCTGGTGGTTGTCCACAGTTCAACCATTCTGCGATATGAAAGTTAATTCATAAAATACAACAAGAAAAGGTATACGACATTTACTCGTTTCCGCCAAAATTTGAAATAGTCGTTTCCACCATTGTTCGTTTTCCGCTAAATTTAAAAAAAAGTTTTCGTTTCCGCCTAAATATATACCTACTATATAATAAAATTATTATCTATACTTATATTTTATATTTTTTGAGAATAAAAATAGAAAATGTAATCTTCATTTAACTATTTAAGCTTTTTGTGTAAAATTGAAACAATGTATGTAGACGGAATCTTTTTATATTGTTCAAATTTTAAATTCTGAGCGGAATGAGAAATGTATTGATTTTTAATGTTGTGTATTATTTTAAAATTTTTTTTTTATTTCTGTCATTACGATTTGGGGTGGTAAAAGTATTTCGATTTTTTTTATCAGCGTCTTTTCCGATAGGAATCTAGTTGGTACTTTGGGGAGTACAAAGTAAAAATCCCCAATAGTTTTCAAACATGGAAAAATGATTTTTTACGCAATTATCATTTTCTATACACCAACAATTTTTAAAAATATTTTGACACTTTTTGAGCTAATTTTTGGTTTCTTAAAATTTTTTTTCTATAAATATCGATGAAATATTTTTGTTAGTTAAATTACTTTAAAAAGTTTGAAAATTTAATACAAGGTACCTTATAAGTTGTTATAATAGCAGATCAAAAATATTAAAAATACATAGATATAATTTTTTTATAAGCATTTAAACTTCAAATTTTGACCAAAATTCATCATCGAATATTTGTAAATTATTTTGTAGTTAAAAATTTACAAATGTTCAATTTTTATAGCTAAAGATTAAACATTTAAAATAAGATTTTTTATAAGCTATTCTTAATGTAAAAAAAAATGCTATTATATTCGAAATATTTAAGATAAAAATGCACACTTTTATTTATAAACATTTAAAGTTTAAATTTTGACCCAACATTTTTGATGATTTTTAAAATCATTTTGATCAAAATCACTGAATTCAAATTTAACAAATTCATAATATTGACCCTACTCGACAACCACTACACCGCTCTGGGTACCCTCTTACGGACCTTATTTTTTGTTTTTTTTTCTGTCTGTACACTTCGATTTTCTTCATCAATTCTTTTCTAGTGGGAAAGTGAATTTAGTTTGTACTTTTGAGAGGTTTATCGTTATTAGTTAGTATCATAACTAATAAATCTAGAAAATATATTTACATGGTTGATTTTTATAGAAATTTTAAGTTCATATTTGGACGAAATTAGATAATTAAATTATTTCTATGTCCCTACTTATTGTTTACCTAATGGTATTCTTAGTACTTATTATATATAATATTATATTCTTTAAACATTTGATTTTGATTAAATCTTAATTAAATTCTAAATGTACATATAATATAATTAATTTATATTAAATATTATAAAAATATCTACTATCTACAGTCCGGATTAACGTTTAGGCAAGGTAGACGCCTTTTTCCAAATAACAGTTTTTCTCTAGGAATAACTAGTAAGTAATAGTACTCCAAAGTTCACCAAATTAAAAATAAAAATATTGTTTATAATTTTAAGCTGAAGCATATAAATATATAATAGGCTATCATAGTATGATGTACATCAATACTCGATGATGTTTGAAATAACTATTATTTGAAAAAAAATGCCTACCTTGCCTGAAAATTAAGTAGGATTAAATTTTCAAATCTTAGATTTAAATAGAAAATTTTTTATGAATTTTCCAATTAAAAAAACCCAGCAAATTTTCATGATTTTTACATATTTGGTCGAAATTTTAGTTTTAGATGCTTATAAAAAACTAAAGGATACTTACGCTCAACTTTTTTTAAAATTTTAACTTACAACGAGTTATGAAGAATCTTATATTAAATTTTTAAGTTTTTTGACCTAATGAAAAAATTTTTATTGACAATAATAAAAAAAAATTTTAAAAAAACCAAAAATTGATTATGCCTAAAAATAGCTCAAAAAAAAAGTCAAAATGTATTAAAAATTTTACTCGTCCAGAAATCCCATTTTTTCTTACGTTTTTTATTATACCCGATGCGTTTAAAAACTATTGAGAATTTTTTACTTTTAACCTCCCAAAGTACGAATTAAATTCATTTTTCTATCAGAAAAGATACTGATGAAGAAAATCGAAGCACTTTTACTGCCCTATAACATGATGACAGACACACACACACACAAAAACACAACGTCGTAAAATCAATACAAACCTCGCTTCGCTAAACTAAAAGTTTATTTTTGAATTATTAATTTTACTATATTTTTGTCTTATTATAGTTATCACAAACAAAATAAATTGCAAAAATATGTTTTTAAGTCATATTATATCAAAAAAAAATTTCCTTTAATTATAAACAGTTTTTTTTAACTGTATTTTTGTCAAACATTGTTCAATACAAATACAAAAAATAGTAGAAAGGGCTAAATAAGCTAAAATATCTAAATAGTTTAATATTTGAAAGAAAATGGACATAATTATAGTTGAAAAAATGTTCTGAGTAAATTGGAAACTAACATTATTTTGTTGAGTACATTGGTATCTGATTTTTAGAAGAAAATAATGGACCCACCTTACCACCATTATAGTCGTTTACCCGTCGGTACCTTAATACCAGAATATCTTATAAAAAAGGCAATATTGTAGTGTCCATATAATATTTACAAAAACCAAACTAAACATTCATTAATCTATTCTCTCTCTTAAACAACACATACACACACACACACACACACACACACACACACACACACACAGGCATTGTACTTTGTTATTTGTATATAATAGTAAATACTAAATACAGTTATCAAACTAAGTGTAAGACTATTATTATTTAGGACTTTTTTAATATTTTAATTTTGAAACAAGTTAGTTAAAATGTATACTTGTAAAATGCCTAAATACTTGCTTTAAAATGGAAACATCAAAAAAGACGATTTTAGATCCTTTCAGATAATAAACATAGTAAAATGAACTCTTCTGTAGGTACATTTCTTTTGTCATACGTTAGTAAGACAGAGATAACATGTACCTATGCAGTTTTATAATGTTTTAACATCTCGTTAGGCCTCATGGTATTAACATAATAAGTTATTTAAAATCTTATATAATATTATGTACCCAACATGGGAGTTGGAACACTTCACACGGTTATATAATATACTTATCTAGCCGCTGTACACCAGTGGTAATTTTTTTTCAGGCTATTTATATTGACGAGTGGCCGACGGTATATGATTTGACCTCACGGTTGTCACGGTGGAGGTAAAATCTATTATAAGGGCCCGTAAAATAAAACAATATTTGGAATCGGTGAAAGAGGTTAACATTTAAAATAAGTTACCATTTAGTGAATAATTTATTGCCCCGTGTCTAATTAATTTAGATGTCATATTGTCTCAATTGATACCGTTACTTTCGACTAAGCCCGCAGATCATAAAATTTAATTGTTGAAAAAACAAGTTAAGGTTAACAAATCCAAAAGGGGGGGGGGAGTATAATAAAACATTCGCACCTCCGATAAATTTCGATAAATGATTCTTTAGTATTTATATAAAGTTTATGCAAATACAGAAAAAAGGCTTTACTATGTACATACTACATACACCGCCTTTCGAGAAACATTTACAATGCTGCAATTTTCGTAATTTTAGGATGAATAATAAAGAGATTTTGATCCGTGATGTACTGTTATTATATTTTTGATCGTACAGTTACTCAATAATTGTATACAGTTAAATAAAAAACTTAAATATTAACAAATGTTAGCATATTAATAGTTTTAAATATTTTAACAACAAAAGTATAATAGTATAAGTATAAAGTGTTCCTTTATAAGATCTAAAAATATGAGCATTATACTTCTATAAATGTGTTCTCAAATAAATATTAGCTGAATAGTGGCTATCCGCGCAAAACGTGTTTCCACTCTTAAAATATAGACATATACAGGGTGATTTTTTAGCATACTTATCCTTATATTTCCCCTATAGGATTCTGGATTCAATGTAATATTAAAAGCAACTAAATTTTTAGGCTTAATGAGGTACATAAAAATTACGTTTAATTGAAGGCAAAACCTCTACAATCTACACTAACTTCTAATAATCTAGTTAGAAGAATTATAGGTATAAATTAAAAAAATAAATCAATGTTACAGAAAAATTAAAATAATGTTTATTTTTTAATTAAAAATTTAAGTACATATATATTTAATAATAGTATAAGTAATAATAGCCATAATAAAATCTTATAATAGGTATATCTATCTAAAAATCGTTTTGCAACGAATATGTTTTTGGAGAAAATAGTATAAAATTGAATCAGTGTTCAAGAGCGTGCTTACATGAGAAACTGTGGTAAAGTATGTTATATAGGTATTTCATTTATCCCAACAATTTTTTTTATTGATTTAGGTTATCATATTTATAATTTTATCATTAAGTGATATTCTGTGTGAAGATTATTTATAATAGCGGCCTTATTGTTTCCTATTTAGTATTTTTGACAATTTATCTTTTTACAATAAACCTAATTATAAATATTCATTAACCCGTTATTGGTATCGCTATGCAGCGTCCCACTATTGGTATTGAGTGATCACCGTGCTCACTTTATGAATACTAATAACACTGCATGTTAATATCTAATCAAGAAATATTTATAAAATTATATTTAAAAAAGTATATTTAGATACGTGTTGATTGAAGGTATAAATAGCGTCAGATAAATCCAGTAATAAATAAACAAATGGTTCTTAAAATATTAATGAGGTAAGCAGCGTGATCACAATACCAACGACGGGTTAAATGTTTAACCTCAGTTCATATTATATTAGTGTCTAGTATGCTGTATACTAATTATATAGGGACCTAAATATTCTTATGTGTAAATAATATAAAGAACAATGATATAACAATGACTACCTAATGAAATATGAACAACCTGCAATAGATTTTCAATTTAAAGACCATATTATGTCTAAGCTGGTATGGATATCAAAACGCACTACATAAATATTTTTAATTACAAAATTGTAAATAAATACAACTCGTTTGTTTTATGGGTCTATATTATCTACAAAATGAAGTAGTATTGAATATTTGCGTGTTTAATAAATAATGTATGTATTGTATAACAATAATACAAAACTGATGTTTCCTCTAAAGCACGCCCTGTCACTAGTATGAAACAAGTAAAATTATTAAAATGATATAATTAATATATCATACAATTATATAAAAATAATGTAAAGTACTACACCAAAGTATGCCATCAGGTCTTATTGGATACCAGAAATATTGTCATAATGGCAACCATCAAAATGAGGTATCTACTGATTTTTATTAGGTACCTATAACTGTTTTGACAGGAAAACTAAGTAAATTACATAAGCTAGTCTGTGCGCAAGTATAAGATCTTGAAGAAAAGTGTTATTGGTACTTATAGGTTTATAGTTTTCATTATCAAGATGATTTTATTTGAAATTATAATTGACAAATAAAAAATTCAATACAGAAATGAGAAATTTTTTTTGTTTCTTGAAAATTAGGGATTTTAACTTAAGTATTTCCTTTTATATGCGCACTGTTAAAATTAAATTTAGAAGTTGGTATACTGTTAATCTTCTACCGAAAACATATTTTACCATGTATACTGTATGTTAATAATGTAGTTCTATAATTTCAGCTATACAAAATACAAAAAAAAAATATTAATAATAATAAACTTTGAAGTTAAGTACAATAATATGCATTTATAAGTGTATAAATAATAAATAAACTACCAAAAAATAATGATATTCAAAAAAACTGCAAATTTAAATATTTTTATCACACACATGAATAATATAAATAGGTATAGATAAAAAACAATGCGATATTTTATTACTGATTAAATGTGAAATAAGTATAAATAATTCTCACTAGGTATCTATTTAAAACCAATGCAGTGTGGTTGTCGTCATATAACATGATTTAATAGAAAAAATGCATATTAAACAAAAATTTTAAATTTGTAACCTATATTGTCAAAATTTAAACACACGACTACGGCAATGTGGCGTTAAGAATACTCAAATAGCACAAATGCAACATTTCTTCAATTATATTTGATTAATACTCTAAATTCTATACTGATTTTTATGAACCTATACTGTGTCCAGCGAGAGAATACGCCACAGCCCGATAAACATTGGTTCTTCTGCGCATCCCCACTCAACATCCTGCCATAGTTGGACGGGTCTCATTGGCGGGCGGAGATGCGCGGAAATAGCGTGTTCTACTGTTGGACAAAGAAAAGGTACTTATTATTTTATTAGTCGTTTGTTCATGGATAATTTCCAAGTGGAGACACTAGTTCGAGAGCAAATTACTGATAAACAACCGTGGCACTCTGATAGTAACAAAAAAAATTTTTTATTTGCTTTTTAACTTGGTTTCAAGAATGGTGGCATAAAAAAAAAGTTACAATACCTTAGTATTCTTATTTAATTCTCCAACTGGCTACAAAACCAAATTTTTATCAATGAGACGTGTTAAAAATGGGAAAAGAATGAGTACTTGTGCTTCAAAGTAGTATTTAGAATAATTAAATTACAAAAAATATTAGAAAAACTGTTTCACAATAAATTTTAAAAAGTTAGTAAGCTAATTTTAATAACTCTGTTATTTAAATATGTAATCGAAACGTCTGTTAATCTGCGTAACCAATAAAACACTAAGTTATATTATTCTTCACCCACCACAATAATAATGTTAAATTAATTTAAAGAATTTTTTTTATGTTATTAATTAAAGAAATTACAAAAATGAGAAATATACTTAATAATTGAGTATGAAGATAAATATAGTGGAAACCCAATTTATTACTGTAGAACTGCGAGGCCTTACACTTGAAATGGAAGAAGTTTAGTTAGGTAGATAGATGCTATTAGTTCATTCGTCATCTTCGATGTCTATTACTTCATCTTCTCTAAAAAAAAAAAAACAGTTTAATTGTTGATTAAACAAATTTAATATAAATAATATTATAATACTGACTTAAATTGTACATCGAGTTCATTTTTCATTTGTGATAATTCTGCCTTAAAACTTGGTTTTTCTAAAAGGCTTACTCCCGCTTCAAAAATCACATCTACCAATGATGGGCTACCGTATACATACTCGAATCTTATACAATCGTACCATAGTTCTAAAAAAATTTATAATTATTTTTATATTAAATTAATTTTTCAAGAGATCAAAAATTTCTTACCAACGTCCATGTGTCCAAATAAATTGCATGCTTCACTGTACAATTTTCTCATATACTTAATATGCCTGTTTCCTTTAGAAACTATGTTCAATGTTTCAAATCGTAACATTCTTTTATATAAATCATGACACTTTGGTTTTAAACTTTTTAAGTTGCTGAAAATTTGACGTCCACTCACTATATCATATGTCAGAACGCGCCATTCTAAATATTCAGGCCGGAATTTTAAATTAATTTCATCAACTTTTAGAGTTATTGAGCATTCTCGGTAAAATTCTTCAATCTAAAAGTAAAAAAAAATACTGTAGGAGAATATATTTATTTTAATATTGAACGAAATATTTTAAAATTCTAATAATTTTGTGTTGAAATTTATTATATATTATTATAATTTATTTAATTATTATATTTATTTGAAAGTACAATTATAAATACAATTAGAATTATAAATAGTATAATTATATTATATTCTACAAATTTTGTCAGGAATGCTTTTATGACGGGAACAAATATTATCTGAAAAATATTTCTCAGTAAAATAAAATTAGTAAAAATATGGCGTATACATTTTTTTAAAAACAAATCATTGGTACAAGAAATGCTGGGTTGCTATTAGTTACAGATGATATTTATCATTATACTTTTTTTTATTCACACATATGATTTTTAAATGTTACACACAACTATTTTTGGGCGCCTTGTCTATTAATAAACATTAAGTACCTACTGAAAAGTACTTGAAATGCCACCAAAAAATCAAACAAAATTATTTAAAAATGGATAATGATTATAGACTCAATTACAATTAGACAGTTTTCATAAAAGTTGTATTAATAAATTCATTGAGACTCGGAGGGTGTTTATAGTTTTTTTTTCAATCCCTATAGATAACTAAAGGGTAACTCACACATGCATTTTATTTAGCTTATAAAAAAAATTTTTTTTTGTTCATTTATAAGATTTCCACTTTTACATAGTATTTTATTATTATAATTAGTAGAAATATGGCATATACATTTTTATACAAATATATTTATACAAAAACAAATGTTTGGCACGAAGAATGCCGGCCAGCATAGCTAGATTATAAAACAAATGCAAAACTTTAAACATAAAAATATACTTTTTAACAGTTCAGCTAAAAGTAAATAAGTTATACTTCATAAAATTGTTAACTAAATCTTGTATAATTGATGAAAACTGAAAATCAATCTAACGCACAGTCAACGTTTTCGTGAAAAAAATTTTATCGTTGCATTGTAACAGCGACTATCAGTAAGTAGGTGAGCTTTGATCCAGCCGGCCGATTAGATGGGTATTATAGTATATTAATCATACAAAATGTACAAAGTTAGTGGCCGGCTTGATATGATAAATGTTTAAACAAAAACATTTAGTCCGATTTTAATTTATACAAAATGTATTACAGAGATATAAATAAAGATATACATTTTTACCAGAACCATAATATTGTAATATTTATTTTATCTTGAATTTTTGAATTTTTTCTATAAATGTCATTAAAAAATTTCTCATTCGATTAAAAATCATATATAATCTTAATACAAACTTCCTTATAATTTGTCACATATCAGTTAAAGAATATCAAAAATACATTGTCACGATATATTTTAGTTGTCAGTAATTCAAATTATTTCAGCAAATATTTTTATCAGCTTCTGAAGGTTTTATTTTAATTACACTAACAACTGACCTTATTAATTTTTCAAGTTTTTAAACCGAAAGAAAATTATTTATTGACAATAATACAATTGCAAAAAAACATTTAAAAATTGAAAATGTAAAATGTCTATTTATAGCTCAAAATGATTAAAAATATTTTGTAAATAGTATAAAGAAAATTATAAAATATACATTTAGCAAAAATGTTAAGAAACTAAATACTATAATATTTTAAGTATTTTGAGTTACACAAAAAAAAAACAAAATTGATTTTATCAAAAACTATTTTTGTATATTATGTTTTTTTGTTTTTGAAAACTACTGGAAATTGTTTAGTTTTGACGAGTTCAGTCCAAGAATTTCTTATATTCAGTATCCAGGCTATTCCCTGCAATAAATATTATCTTAAAACATAGACGATAAACACAAAGTTGTACAATGTTTAAATTCTGAATAACAATAAACGCAAATTTTGTATAACGTTTTACTTTTAAATAACAGAAAACGAAAAAGGTCAGCAAGTGGTTGCTGCTTTGCTGTACAGTATGTGTTGAATGGATGTGTTAAATTTGAGTTCAGTGATATAAATCATTGTATAAGAAAAACGATTCTGAGCAAAGGCGGTCTATCAGCTTACATAACTAATAATAGTGTATTAGATGATATTATTATCATTAAAATAATTAAATTAACTAATAATAATATTTTAGGTTGAATTAATTTTTGGAGAAAACATTGGATTTGAAAATATTATTTAGTGTATAAAATAAAATACTTTAAAAGTTTCCAGCACCCCTGAAAATTATTTTTAAATTATAATGAAATAATTAACATCTTTATTCTTCATTTAAATATCTAATTTCGTCCAAATTTTAACTTAAAATGTCTATAAAAATCAATTATATAAATATATTTTTTTGATTTTTTGGTTACACTATTAAATACTTACGAAAAACCTTGTTTTTAATTTTTAATCCTTAGCTATTAAAACTGATCATTTTATATATTTTTAATTACTAAATAGTTTGCAAACATTCGAGATTTTGATGAATTTGGTCAAAATATGAACTTTAAATGCTTATAAAAAAAAATGTTGCTATGTATTATTTTTAATATTTTTGAATTGCTATTATAATAACTTATGAGAAACTTTGTATTAAACATTCAAGCATTTTGACCCAACAAATATTTTTTTATTGATATTTATACAAATAAAACAAAAAAATCAAAAATTTCTCATACCTAATGATAACCTATGATTAGCTCAAAAAGTGTCAAAATGTTTTTGGTCTACAGAAAATGATAATTTCAACTTTTGATAAAATTTCAAATGCTTACAGTTATTCGTTTTTGAATTACAACAAAATCAAAAAATTGTTACCTGAGGAATCTGTAGTTTACGGGTGAACAATATTCAACGTTTAAATTCAAACGCTGATAAAAAATTAGTTTGACTTTCCAACAATTTTTTTTTTTGTGAAAGATAGAAAAACTTATGGAATGTTTTATCTCTACTGTTATTATTTTTGATGTTACACCAAAAAAACAAAATTAATTTTGTCAAAAACTGGTTTCGTTTAAAAATTCCCATTTTTTTCTTAGTTTTTTTGTTGTTTTTTTCGACGTTATTGGGAACTTTTTACTTTTGCTATCCTAAAGTATACCATCTTGATTCACTTTTTTACCGGAAAAAATGCTAATAAAGAAAATCAAAATATTTTTATAGGTTTACAGCCTCACAGCGCGATGACAGAAAAAAATATCATTCTAAAGTTAATATATTCATTGCTCCGCTCCGAATCTAAAATATGTATATAGTATAATTATATAATATACATCAATATTAACTGATCGATCATCTTCACTCAAATTGTTTATGTATGCAATGAATTTTCAATTTTTCATTGAATTTAAATTTATCACATCACACCCTCGGAACAAAACGACCATAACTTACAATTTGGTATTTTAATACAAGATATACAATTAGAGCAGCAAACATGTTCTATACAAAATGGTAATAAACTACATGCGTTATCATGAATTTTTCCAGCGCCTCAGGTTTGTGTCAGTATAACATTTTTCATTTTTATCACTTTAATAAACGTTATACTACCACATTTTAAATATAAATGTACATATTACTTTGTGTTAAATCATATTTTCATCATGTTCTCAACGATCAAAACCACCATAAATATGTTTGTGTCGGTTCGCATTGTATTACAGATTTATATTTTGTAATCAATGACCATAAAATAAATATAGAAGACTCCCATTCCTAATTATGTTTGCAGCTGTTTTGAATTTTTTTTATATTTATTTTACATACAATAACTAAAATCATGACAGTAATAATATTATTATATTAATCTTAATAACGTAGTTTCATACAATGCAGCGTTATATTAAAATGTGGAATTATTGTATGATGATATATAGTTAAAAATCATCAAAATAAGCTAAATTTAGCTAATTAAGAAAAAAATAATATTATAATTTTTACCACTTTAAATTACAAACAACAATGTTAAAAAAAAGGTTTGTATCACTTAAATAACTTAAAAATTACATTTTCAGTTCAAATTTAAAATTAATTTTTCTCAAAACTACATGTATAAAAAACAAGTCAGTAAGTCGTATTATATAAATTATTGTATACAAAAAACGATTCTGAGCGAAGACGGTCTGTCACCCTACATAACCAAGTGAATTCTATGATATTATTGCTATTAAAATAATTCATTTCATTATTAATAATACAGTAAGTTAAATTAATTTTGGCAGGAAACATTGCATTTGAAAATGTCATTAAGTATATTAAAAAATCATGATATACGTTTATAGGTTTCAAGCACCCACGAAAAATATTTTTAAATTACAACGAAATAAATAACATTGTCATTCTTCATTTAAATATCTAATTTCGTCTAAATTTTAACATAAAATGTCTTTAAATATTATTTTTTTTAATGTTTTTTTGATTTTTTCGTTACTCTATAAACTACTTACGAAAAACCTTGTTTTAAATTTGCAATCCTTAGTAATAAAAACTGAACATTTTATAAATTTTTAACTACAAAACAAATTATAAATGTTCGATGATGAATTTCGATCAAAATTTGAAGTTTATATACTTATAAAAAAAATTGCGCCTATGTATTTTTATTCTTTTTGATCTATTATTTTAAAAATTTATGAGGAATCTTATTATAAATTTTCAAGAATTTAACCCGAAGAAATTAATTTTATTAATATTTCAAGAAAAAAAATTTAAAAAACCGAAAATTTCTCAGGCCTGCAATTAGCTCAAAAATTATCAAAATATTATAATTTTTTTTTTTTTGTATAGAAAATAATAATCTTAATATTTTATGAAAATTCCTTTTTGAATCACATCAAAATAAGAAAATTGTTCCCAAAGAAAATAGATGAATATCCAATGCCTAATTTTAGACACTTATAAAAAACTATTAGAGACTTACACTCAATTTTATTTTTAATTTTTACTTACAGCAAGTTTTTTTACAAACTGAAAAAAAATTTATCAGCAATAATAAAAAAAAACCTGATAATTGATTATGCCTATAAATAGCTTAAAAATAGTCAAATATTTTTGAAACATTTATAGTTTATAAAGAATGCTTATAAAAATAATCGGTGAAATTTTCACGTATTTACGGTCATAGTTTCATTTGTTATACTAAAAATAAAAATCAATTTTATTAAAAATTTGCTTTGCAGAAAAATTCCCGTTTATCCTTAATTTTTTTTTTTTTTTGTTTTTCCCGACGTATTTAAAAACTAATGAGAATTTTTACTTTTGACCCCCAAAGTACTATCTAGATTCACTTTCCTATCAGAAAAAATGCCGAGAAAGAAAATCGGAGCACTTTTACTGCCCTAAAACGTGATGACAATCACAAATATAATTTATGAAAATTAATTTTTTTAGTATTTATTTTTGTATAATATGACAATGTTTAATTATTGAATGATTGTTAATTATTATATATTATAACTCTGTATACTTCATATTATATAATATGTATAAAAAATGTAATTGGAAATTATTTCCGTAAATAAAGAATTGTTATCATTATTATTATTAAAAAATCTCCCATTTACATATACGTATCAAACATACCATTTCCTCATCAGTGCTTAAGACGTATAACTCCATAATTTCCCATAAAGGCAATGATTTTTCTTTAATTGCATTAGCAGACTCAAACAAAACATTCATTGCACTTTTGAAACAATCACGGTGTATATAATAATCAAACAACTTTGACCACAGCTCAAAGTTGTCATTTGAAATTTTCAGTCCTTGCTTCAATATTATAGCCTTTTCGCTATCATGACGTTTTGCCTAAATAAATAAATTAATTAATTCATGTGTAATTTAAATAGAAATATCAAATTCGATTAATGCTTTACCCAAAAAATAAAATGTCTAGGCCTTTTCATAATATTAGTGGAATACGCTTCATTAAATGTTTGATTAACCATCTTATTTATAAAGTCTTTATTGACTTGATCATCTTTACTAATAATCGAACTATGTATTTCTACGAGATCATCCAAAAACAAATCCCATAATTTTTGTCGGCTTGCAGAAGACAAACTCTCTGTTAAAGCTTTATCATACGTATCAATACATTTCCTAAGAATGAAATATGTTAGTACCAAATAATACAATTTTAATATCTAATATATAATCTTACTTTATACAATTTAATTGATTTATGCACTGATCTTTTTGTAAAATTTCTGTATCGTAATTATATACAAAACCATTTAAATGGATTTTAGCTAATTTTTTCCACATAAGCTCATTTTGTCTGTATATATTCACCATATCCCTATAAATTTAATCATAAAAACACTGATAATTTTTAACTTAATAATTTATCAATTATACCTAATTACAATACACTGTAATTGTGTCATTTTTAAGTGTTCCTCTAAAACTTTGTCTAACAAATCAATATGGAGATTAAGGTCATCTTCAAAGTGCTGAATGATATAGTTATATTTTTTTAAAACTGTTTGAAGGGAATTTTCTCCTGTTTGGTTAAAATGTTTAACTTCTATCCAAAAATCTTCAACATACAGTTTTTTGAAATCTTGGTGGAATTTTAGTCCACTTGAAATATATCTCCTGGCAGATTCAATGTCATTATAATCATTCAAAACATGATGTGCGCCAGTTATGTACAACTCTGGATCATTATGAAATGAATCCATTATTTCATCCAATATAGTTTTGTAGTTTGTAGTTAATTTTTCCTGAAATGAAAAATATTTAATAGTTAAGTTAATATTATGTTTTGATATTATTTTATTCAAATAGTATACTTCTTAGTATGCAATTATCTAACATAATATTAAAAAGTAACCTAATCAAATACTAATTTAAAAATACTTTATAAATACCTAATTAGATACTCCAACAATTTAATTACTAATATTTCACAATTATGTATAGTGTATATTTATTTTTAAAGAGGGGGGTGTTATATATCTGAGCCATCCATTGATCTTTCTAAGGCATAAATGATTCTATACATACAAATATACTGTAATATATGTCATATTTAATATATAATATATATATACAAACCAGCATATTGATCATGAGGAATTTTAATTGTCTAAGTTATCGAACTATTCCACTTAATTTGAGCTTTATAGTTGCAACTACTAGGGGAAACTACGAGGATGGTAGAACGTGCTAAAACACCCTCAAATTCGTTGTAATTTTAAATATCTATATAATTTTAGCAATGTAATTTTAGACAAAATTTATGATTTCAGGGTATAATAAATTCTAACATAAAGTGCTTAAAAGCAAAAAGGCAGAAAAGAAAATTTTTTTTAAAAAACAGTACAGACGACTAAAAAATAATATAAATAAAGAATTACTTCCTAACTAGTTTAA